>CM067303.1:15917444-16202444 GCA_034231615.1 Meghimatium bilineatum
CCTAACTAAACAGAATCAGAAATAAGACTTGTTTCGATTGTAAATTTTTTTTACTTGTTATTTTGTTTAATCAAATATTTGATGATTTATGTTTGTAAACATTGTGTGAAAAATGACATTTATTAAAGTAAGCACACAATCTCTATCCTCCGTGATCTTTTATTCTCTTATTTGACTGTCTCTGACTTTCATAGAATCTCCCAAACATCACCTTTTCATCTTTGCCTTCCTGCTTGCACATTGATACCACCTTCAGACCTGTTATCTACGACGTATCCAGGTCTCCTTCGTTCTGGCGGTCTACCCGATTCTCTCTCTACACGTGGTCTACTATATTGTACGGAACTGTTTCTTTTCAACTCCTACCTATCAAACTCTCAATGGAAAACAGACAAAACTGAATCAGGTGAGAATTCGCATTCGACCTTGTTCAGTCGGGCTCTGATTTCAATCTGGTGGACTTGGCCGGGTCGTTATGTTGTTATCTCTCCATCAGAAGGGGAGTTCAAGCCCCTAGGTATGATTTAGGTCTCTATTTTGAGTCCAATTTTTATCGTTTGAGGCCACGCGTTGATGTTTATGCCGGTCCACGTTTGAACTGCGCATATTTATACGTACAGGTATACGCGATTTGCATATAGACCTACACATATACACGAAAAACTAGAACTCTCACCACATACAGCGATATAAATTTGGGAATAACTAGAGAACTCATCCCATACAGTGATATTCTTCTTCTTCTTCTTCTTCAGCGTTCATTCTCAAACTCCTGCTGAATTCTCTTGTAGCAGGACCAGTGTCCTACTAGATTTCCAGCAGGATGTAGTCCAGAGAATGGAAATGCGTTGTGTCGCAGTTTTATTTGCGCCAATGGCCCGACACATCCGTCTTCGGTGGCATACAGTGATATACATTTGAGGATAGCTATAAACCATGTTTTCGTGTATCATGTTTCTTAGTATATCCATGCCTATAGAAATTTTTTTAATACTGTTTGTTGTTTCGGTGAAGATACCACTGTCTTCGTGAAATATTCTCTCACGGGATCTGGAAGTAAATGTCCATGAGTACCGCTGCTGGAAGATAAGTAACATATCAGTGCAGATCATAACAACTGGTTCATGAGCATATTCGCAGATGGTTGCATCGACTTCGGCGCACACAAATATAAGGTCGCTAACCGTACTCTTGTGAAATAATGGTCTTGAAAGCCTCTTGAAAGACAATGGGCACATGTATCCATTTCGTTCCTGGTTTAATGCCTTCTTTTGCACAAAATTGTTTAACAATATTCTCAGCGTGTACCATACGCGATTTGCCAGGCTTAAGCTGTCTCCCCATAACATCTCCCATGTCTTTGCGTAGCAGATGGTCTGTATCGACACTCAGCCAAACGTTTGAACAGAGAAGCCATGTCCATCTTCTGACATATACTAATTAAAGTAGATAAGTTCTCTGACATAACGAACTACAGTGAATAACAGCTCTGACATAACGAACTACGGTGAATAACAGCTCTGACATAACGAACTACGGTGAATAACAGCTCTGACATAACGAACTACGGTGAATAACAGCTCTGACATAACGAACTACAGTGAATAACAGCTCTGACATAACGAACTACGGTGAATAACAGCTCTGACATAACGAACTACGGTGAATAACAGCTCTGACATAACGAACTACGGTGAATAACAGCTCTGACATAACGAACTACAGTGAATAACAGCTCTGACATAACGAACTACAGTGAATAAAAGCTCTGACATAACGAACTACAGTGAATAAAAGCTTTAAAATAACGAACTACACTGAATAACAGCTCTGATATACACAGTTTACAGTATATAACTTCTGTGACATATACTAGCCACAATAAATAACAGCTGTGACATATACTAACTAAAGTAAATAACAGCTGTGACATATACCAACTAAAGTAAATAACAGCTGTGACATATACTAACTAAAGTATAATAACTACACTGACATGTACTAACTACAATAAATAAAAGCTCTGACATATACTAACTACAGTAAATAACAGCTCTGACATGAACTAACTAAAGTGGACAGCTGAATGTATGAGAAAAGGTCAAGGATGCAACAGTTATTGAATGTTAATTCTCATACTCCCGCTGGGATTCTCTTGTAGCAGGACCTAGGACCTACTTAATGTCCTGCATGATGTATTACTACAAGTATATGCCACGTTTCGCCGTTTCATAAGTATTTCAAGTACTGGTCACCGTATACGGCATTGTCCACGATCAAACATGTATCGATTAGGCTCACAATATACGATTTATTCTTCTTCTGCGATGGTTCTCAAATTATTGCAGAATCACAGGAAGTGATCTGTGTGCTGCCAGGGCCGAAAATGTTATCAGATAACAGCTTCTTATATATATATGTACTTATAATAATTCTGTTACCTTCCACGCTTGTCGTAAACGGTGCCTAAGGTGGTTATGGGGTAGAGTTTGCTGTCTCATTTCCTATAGAGGTGAAAAGTGAGATAGAAATCGTTCTGAAGTCGGATGTGTTTGGCGAAAAGGCGAAGTTATTTCAGCATAGTTGTAAACGATAACACACTGCATTTCGTTCTGCGATAATATCCTGATAATCGGCAGGTTTTTTAGAACGAATGAAGTGGCGAAAGAATGTGGCGAAGACAAGTGATGATGTTCAGGTTCTGCGCGCAGGACTATTTTGAAGAAGGTCTTGTGTCGTCTGCCTGCCCATAATTTTTCTGTAACTATTGCTTCCAGAGTAGTAAATATAATTGCTTCCAGAGTAGTAAATATAATTGCTTCCAGACAAGTAAATATACTTGCTTCCAGACCAGTAAATATACTTAGAAATAGCGAAATAGCGCAGGGACATCCAGTTATTTTCAAATTCACTCGTGAATTTGACAATGATGTGTACTATCCACCTATTTTTTATAACATACATAGAGCACATCTACAAAGTAGCCAAGACAACGGAAGAAAACAATCTTCAGATAACTTAAATGAATTGCTATTTTTAGACGACCAAGCACTAGTAGCATCATCAGAAGAGCAACTACAAAGACAAATAGACAGATTACATCGAACGTACAAAATCTTTAACATGAAGATAAATATAGAAAAGATGAAAGTAATGTAGATAGGAAGAACAGAAATAAATAAATATATATATATATATATATATATATATATATATATATATATATATATATATATATATATATATATATATATATATATATATATATATATATTGAAAACAACAGACTTAACCAAGTGACAGAATTCACATATCTAGGAAGTAATATAACAACAGACAGCAAGAGCAGTAAAGTATAATAGATGTAGAAAAGTATAGCAAACCCTAAGGCATATAGCACCAATTTTCAGAAACAAAAATGTAGATTTAAACACCAAAATAACACAATTCAAAACGATTATTAAGCCAACGCTGTGCTACCAAAGCCAAACATGGATAACGACAGCACAAGTCAAACGTAAACTAGTGACAGTTGAAATGGCATGCTTACGCAGAATCCTAGGAATATCGCTAAGAGACAGAGTGAGAAATGAGAACATTAGACAAAGAACCGGCACCGCACTAAATCTTGAGAGCCAACAGATCAAATGGTTTGCACACATCAACAGATTACCATCAGACAGCATACCACAGCAAGCTATACTACACAGATACAGTGCTGGCAGACCTAGAGGTCGACCACGAAAACGATGGACAACATAAATAAAAGAGGCGACAAACTCCACAATATACTCAGCACACACGAGGGTCATCCCCAGAAAACTCTTCTACCCCTGACGCTGAAAGGCAACAAAGTGTTTAGCGAATAGATAGATATTTAAGTGTAACATTTGTTGACGACAATATTACCCTATAATTCCGTGGGGTAGTTGAAAATCTTGATTTAATCTGTAACTCTGTCAATTGATTTGCAGATATATAAATCACCAGGGGTAGAATCTAGTAGTTGTTTAATAATAGTGTTAACTGTAACATGTTTTTTAGCGGCAATATTGCCCTTTCTCACAGCCAAGATACGTCTGTGTAGTTGCATTGTTGAGTTACCTAATAACCATTATTTTAGTTCTTACTTTCATCATTCAAACTGTACAGTAAGTCGCTGAGTTACCGAAGTGTGATGATTTCAGTTATACTTTCATCATTGGGAATGTCTTCATCATTCTTACTTAAATACCTGGGAAGACCTCATCATTCTTACTTAAATACCTGGTAAAGCCTTCATAATTCTTACTTAAATACCTGGTAAAGCCTTCATAATTCTTACTTAAATACCTGGTAAAGCCTTCATAATTCTTACTTAAATACCTGGTAAAGCCTTCATAATTCTTTCTTAAATACCTGGTAACGCCTTCATCATTCTTTCTTAAATACCTGGTAAAGCCTCCATCATTCTTACTTAAATACCTGGGAAGACCTCATCATTCTTACTTAAATACCTGGGAAAGTCTTTATCATTCTAACTGAAATAACTGGGAAGTATATTCACAGACAACGAATAATTAGACACAGAGATTGAGACAAGATGCCAGTAAGCAAACATAATGACACACCTGCCATCATCATTACTGCTCAACCCAAAGTACAAGATGAAAGTAGAGACATGTATTTTACCAAACAGTTATTTTAGGCCAGCACTCTCCTATCAATGCCAAGCATCGGCGCTTACAGTGGCCCAGAAGAGAAAACTTACAACCTTTGAGATGAAAAAACTTACATGTGAGATAAAATGTCTAAGAAAACTTACATGTGAGATAAAATGTCTAAGAAAGTTTACAATATGTCAGATGAAATGTCTGAGCAAATTTACAACATGTGAGATGAAATGTCTGAGCAAATTTACAACATGTGAGATGAAATGTCTGAGCAAATTTACAACATGTGAGATGAAATGTCTGAAAAAAAGTGGCAAGAGTGACTAAACTAGACAAAATGAGAAATGATGAAATCAGGAGAAGAATCGGTATAAGATCATGTACAGAATACATCGAGAAACAACAAATAAAATGGTTTGGACACTTTATGAGAATGAAGCATAACCAACAACTGACAAGAACATACAACATAAGAAGATTCGAATACAAGTAAGACCTAGAACAAGATGGATACATAACGTCAAGACAACACTGAACAAATACGAATTCAACGCAGCCAAGGCGACATATCTAGCCTTAGATAAACAACTAAAGCTTCCAGTCACCAAGTGTGGATACTCTTAAAGTGTGGATATTCTGAACATCATCCATTGGATTGACAATAGATTTTCAACATTCAAACTGTACATTAAGTCACTGACCTTTGAAATATCAGTATTTCATTACAATATAGCAGAGAAATAAACAATCCATCTACCTATTCGCTAAATCCTTTGTTGCCATGCAGCGTCAGGGGTAGAAGAGGTGCCTGGAGATGGCCCTCGTGCGTGCTAAGAATATTGTGGAATTTATCGCCTCTTTTATTTCGGTGGTCCATCGTTTTCCAGGTCGACCTCTAGGTCTGGCTTCACTGTATCTGTGTAGCATAGCTTGCTGTTGTATGCTGTCTGATGGTAGTCTGCTGATGTGTGCAAGCCATTTGATCTGTTGTCTCTTAATATACTCCAAATGTGGGGTGGTGCCGGTTCTTTGTCTAATGTCCTCATTTCTCACTCTGTCGTTTCGCGATATTCCTAGAATTTTGCGTAAACATACCATTTCAGCTGTCACAAGTTTACGTTTGTCTTGTGCTGTCGTTGTCCATGTTTCGCGTTGGCAGCACATCATTGGCATAATAATCGTTTAGAAGTTTATTTATTTTGGTGTTTTAATCAACAGTAAACAATCAAAATACCAACATTAACATTTCTGCACACCGTGAAGTTTGTCTAGAGTGTCTGCTCTCTCTCCTCGCTCTGCACATCTTGAGGTTAGTCTGCCTAGAGTGTCCATTCATTCCTCTCTCTGCACACCTTGAGGTTAGTCTACCTAGAGTGTCCGCTCTCTCCTCTCTCTGCACACCTTGAGGTTAGTCTACCTAGAGTGTCCGCTCTCTCCTCTCTCTGCACACCTTGAGGTTAGTCTGCCTAGAGTGTCCGCTCTCTCCTCTCTCTGCACACCTTGAGGTTAGTCTGCCTAGAGTGTCCACTCTCTCCTCTCTCTGCACACCTTGAGGTTAGTCTACCTAGAGTGTCCGCTCTCTCCTCTCTCTGCACACCTTGAGGTTAGTCTACCTATAGTGTCCGCTCTCTCCTCTCTCTGCACACCTTGAGGTTAGTCTACCTAGAGTGTCCACTCTCTCCTCTCTCTGCACACCTTGAGGTTAGTCTGCCTAGAGTGTCCACTCTCTCCTCTCTCTGCACACCGTGAGGTTAGTCTGCCTAGAGTGTCCACTCTCTCCTCTCTCTGCACACCGTGAGGTTAGTCTGCCTAGAGTGTCCACTCTCTCCTCTCTCTGCACACCTTGAGGTTAGTCTGCTAGAGTGTCCACTCTCTCCTCTCTCTGCACACCTTGAGGTTAGTCTACCTAGAGTGTCCGCTCTCTCTCCTCTCTCTGCACACCTTGAGGTTAGTCTGCCTAGAGTGTCCGCTCTCTCCTCTCTGCACACCTTGAGGTTAGTCTGCCTAGAGTGTCCTCTCTCTCCCCTCTCTGCACACCTTGAGGTTAGTCTGCCTAGAGTGTCCGATCTCTCCTCTCTCTCTGCACACCTTGAGGTTAGTCTGCCTAGAGTGTCCGCTCTCTCTCCTCTCTCTGCACACCTTGAGGTTAGTCTGCCTAGAGTGTCCGCTCTCTCCTCTCTCTGCACACCTTGAGGTTAGTCTACCTAGAGTGTCCGCTCTCTCCTCTCTCTGCACACCTTGAGGTTAGTCTGCCTAGAGTGTCCGCTCTCTCCTCTCTCTGCACACCTTGAGGTTAGTCTGCCTAGAGTGTCCGCTCTCTCTCCTCTCTCTGCACACCTTGAGGTTAGTCTACCTAGAGTGTCCGCTCTCTCCTCTCTCTGCACACCTTGAGGTTAGTCTGCCTAGAGTGTCCGCTCTCTCCTCTCTCTCTTTCCAATTCTATATCATCTTCTGCTAATTTGATCCAACATGGAAATGTTGTTCAGGTAATTATGCACGAAAATCTTGAGTAGTGTATAATGTGCGGTACCACTATTATTACCTCTGTTATAGCTATTATCATTGGAACTATTATTAATATTATCTCTGTTAGCGATGAAAGCACAGGTAAGTCTGTCTTCGACAGCTCGTGCCAACTGATCATAAAGTAATACACGTGCCCTGGGCTATGCCAACCGGAAATGGTTTTAAAATGATACCAACGTGTCGCAACCTCATTTTCACCGGCGTTAATCAAGTGAGCAATTTAGCAGATTGTTCCTGCATTTTCGGGGAGATATTGAATTACCACCCTTGGCATCGCCCGGATGTCTGCAGGAAGTCGCGCGTGTGTGGCAGCCATTATTTATGACGTCACGCTGTGCATTGTACCCCAAACATAAGCTTAAGTCACGTGACTGACAGCGGATACTTAATTTTTTTTTTATTACGAATGTTTGACAGAAAAGAACATTGTTTTAGCTGGTCTATACACGTGTATGTTGAATTCACTGCTCAACCATGTCTTATATTATTTATATCTGCATGCTATCAGAACGACTTCACAATGCGGGAATCTGACAAGTTGATTCGATGCTCCAGATACTGGTACCTTTTTTAATACTCGTGAGTATTTGAAAAACTGAGTATTATTAAGTGAGCTCACTTAAGGCATTTCCCCCCCCCCTCAACTAAAGTGATGTACGTGATTATGAGAGTACTAGAAGTGCAGGTAATAGCAAGATATTTGATATGATTTCATAAACGGGGCGAGGAGAGTGCGAGGTGTCGTAATCTAAAGAAACCCCTTCTGTGTGATTCGAGAATATTCTCTCTTTGCTTGTTCAATAACTAACACGTTCACATACGTATGCATTGATACATCCTGGGGGGGGGGGGCGCCGGATAGGGGGGTGGGCTAATTTTCCAACTTCAGACGGAAGGTAAAGTTGTGCCCTTGTGTTCTCGGAGCCGAAAGGGGAGGAAAGATTAGCAACACTGTTTACCGCCCATGCATGTAGTAAGTGGCTAGTGAGGTTACAAGGTGGAGTTGAATGTCCCGTCTCATATAGGGTCACAGCGGTCCATAATCCAGCTGAAGGCGGACGTACTGGCCGAAAGGCGTATAAATCGATGCATCGTTATAAACCTTGACGCAACGTATTTCGTTCTCCGGGCTGCAACCTTCTAATATGCAGGAATATGAGACTGTCCAGGTTGCACCCTTCTAATATTAAGGAATATGAGAACGAGCCAAGAATAAGTTAATAATATTCTTATGCAATGAGGGAGGCTGATAGAAAATTCTTATGGAATGATGGAGGCGGATAGAACCTTGATACGGAATGATGGCGGTGGATTCTCCCACCACATACCTACATTCTGGGTAAGAACAGTACTGCTATTAGTAGCGATTCTTATATCTTCTGTGTAGTTGATCTCTGGAAGCAGTCTGGAACTTGCCATGAAGACATGTCTGTCTCGCCAAGCTTCAGCGCACTGTACATGTGATAATTGATGCATGCACTGGCCAGTTCGAAATGACAAGACTATCCTAGTATCTTCTGCTTGGTAGTAATCAATATGTTGTAAGTAGTAAGCAACTCTCCCATCAATATTTTATCAACAGTAAGCAACTCTCCCATCAATATTTTGTCAACATTAAGCAACTCTCCCATCAATATTTTATCAACAGTAAGCTACTCTCCCATCAATATTTTGTCAACAGTAAGCAACTCTCCCATCAATATTTTGTCAACAGTAAGCAACTCTCCCATCAATATTTTGTCAACAGTAAGCAACTCTCCCATCAATATTTTTCCAACAGTAAGCAACTCTTTGATCATTTTTTATAAGCAGTAAGCAACTCTCCTATCAATTTGTTGTAGCAGTAAGCAACTCTCCTATTAATTAGTTGTAGCAGTAAGCAACTCTCCTATCAATTAGTTGTAGCAGTAAGCAACTCTCCTATCAATTTGTTGTAGTAGTAAGCAACTCTTTGTTCAATTTTATGTAAGAAGTAAGCATCTCTCCGATCAAATTTTGGTTGTTTTCTGAGCCAGTTTTCATAGAATCTGTCTTTCATTATCTCCATTATGTCATCACTTGGACGTCGTCCTCAATTTGGTATTTTCTTCCACCCTTTTTTGGGCATAGTCCACAGTCGTTTCAAACAGGAGAGGCCCAGATAACGTATATGCTAATACCAGTGACATCACTGATGTTCGGAACATAAGATCTGATAAGTGATGGTTTACACACCACTGTTGCAATCATTTTGTGGTGTTTTTTCCCCAAATCGATTCTCAGAAGTGATGATCTAACAGATTAATACCAATATAATAACATCATATACATGATAGATACAAGTTTAATCACGACGTGATAAGTGGTAGATAAAGATTGATTCTGCATTTGTTGCTAGTACAAACGTCTTGATATTCGGTTTTCAAAGTAGTCTAACATCATCAAAAGATACCAATAAACGTCTTGCTCTATGGAGTTTGTTGACATTTTTGTGCTCTTATATCGTGTTTGTTGTCTTGTTTTTAATGTTATATCGTGTTTGTTGTCTTGTTTTTAATGTTATATCGTGTTTGTTGTCTTGTTTTTAATGTTATATCGTGTTTGTTGTCTTTTTTTATGTTCTTATATCGTGTTTGTTGTCTTGTTTTATGTTCTTATATCGTGTTTGTTGTCGTGTTGTCTTGTTATATCGTGTTTGTTGTGTGTTGTCTTGTTATGTCGAGTTTGTGTGTTGTCTTGTTATATCGAGTTTGTGTGTTGTCTTGTTATATCGAGTTTGTGTGTTGTCTTGTTATATCGAGTTTGTTGACGTGTTGTCTTGTTATATCGAGTTTGTTGACGTATTGTCTTGTTATATCGAGTTTGTTGACCTGTTGTCTTATTATATCGAGTTTGTTGACGTGTTGTCTTGTTATATCGAGTTTGCTGACCTGTTGTCTTGTTATATCGAGTTTGTTGACGTGGTGTCTTGTTATATCGAGTTTGCTGACCTGTTGTCTTGTTATATCGAGTTTGTTGGCGTGTTATTTTGTTTGTGTTCTTATATCGTGTTTGTTGTCTTGTTTGTGTTCCTATATCGAGTGTGTTTATGTGTTTGTGTTGTTATATCGAGTTTGATGACGTGGTATCTTGTTATATCGAGTTTGTTGTCTTCTTTGTGATACTATATAGTGTTTGTTATCTTGTTTGTGGTGCTATATATTGTGTTTGGTGTCCTCTCTGTGTTGTTATATTAAGTTTGTTGTCGTATTTCTGCTGTTTTATCGAGTTTGTTGTCATGTTTGTATTATTATACCGCGTTTGTTGTTTTATTTCTGAAGTTATAGCGCATAAATTGCTTGTTTCTTCTTCTTCTTCTTTCTGTCCTCATGTACCTTTCGGTGTTGAGGGGAGAGTGAGTGTACGGTCTTTTGCCCTTCTATTTGCCTCCTCTGCTGTTATATTTCCGAGTGTCTCTAATACACTATCTATCCACCTTTTACGAGGGCGTCCAATAGGTCTCCTGTTTTCGTATCGTTTGTTAAGTGTTTTTTTTTTATAATACCGTGTTCTTTCTGTCTGGTTATGTGGCCGTACCATTTAACTTGTTGTTTCTGTATGTATTCTATTGTTGGCTTGATCCCTAATTGTTTGTTTGTGTAGTTATATAGAGATTGTTGTCCTGCTTGTGTTTTGTTATATCGTTATTGTATATTTGCATGTTGTTATGTCGTGTGTATTGTCTAGTATGTACCGGTAGTAATTGCAGGCACTATAATGTGGTGTGTAAACATGTTCTAAACTCCCTCATTTAATCCCAGTAGGCTCTAGTCTTATGTTGAAGTTCGATTGAGAGAAATACAATCGACCCACATCCAAGTCCATGTCTATCGTTTACACCCTGAACATTGCCACCCCCATATAGTTATAAATTTTCCTATGAAGTTCAACGGCAACAGTGAGAGATAAGTCGCTATGGCATAGAGTTCAACTTCTGCGTTCGTTCTCAAACTCCTGCAGATTAGCAGGATATACAAAGAACGGAATGCATTGTGTCCTGATTTACAATTTAGCTGTGATAGCGCCTTTCAGCCTGACACATTCTATTTCAGCGTGGCATATAGTTTATACACACGCCTGTTTTCTGATCTTCTTCTTCTTCTTCTGCGTTCATTCTCAAACTCCTGCAGATTAGCAGGATGTAGTCCAGAGAAAGGAATGCGTTGTGTCATGGTTTACAGCATTGCTGCGATATCCGCGCCTTTCGGCCTGACACATCCGACTTCAGCATGGCTTTGGGTCACTGCCCCTATATGGGATGGGACAGCCAACTCCATCACATAACCTCCTTAGTCGCCTTTTACGACATGCGTGGAAGGTACACAGTGTTGCTATTCTTTGCTCCCATTCGGGCCCCGGGAACACACGGGCGGTTTTCGGATCTGAATGATCCTACAGACTTGAGAATATTAACTTACTGGGGACTATTTGGCGCAACTTGAACCACAGAGCAATGTATTCGCGCCCACAGGTTCATAGTTTAGGAGAAATCCAATATATTGAGGAAACAGAGACTAACAACAACTACAAAAAACAACGACATATGTAAACATAAATAAAAACACAATAATTGGCAAAATATATTGGTATTATTCAATGACATTTCACAATCGTCAAATTTATGAAACCTGACAATGGAAAAATGGCTAGTATGGCAACTATTGTTCTGTCCTACATATTTGGGGATTTTAAGTTTGCTGGTAACACGTGGCAAGTATGACAACCACTGCTCTGTCTTATAGATTTCGGGACTTGAATTTACTGGTAACACGTTAAGAAAACAAAATTTAAAAAAGGGAGCAGTTGTACAAACATTTAAATAAAGTAATGTTTATGACTGCCCTAACAGATTCGACCGTGCATGATGACCATTGATTACATCGTCAGTGTCTGGTCCGGAGAAAGGGATAAATGAACAAAGAGGTGATGATATAACATATATTATGTATTCTTGTTTAACAGGTGGTCCATTTTTGTTTTGTCCTTATTTACCACCAAATTTAACAAATTCAAATCCCCAAATGTAAAAATTAATCTGAAATGTGTGTAGTTTTTTCCCCTCTGGTTACTCCGATAAATGCTTATTCTGCACTAGATATTACAGCGAGTTGTTGACATTGTCATGTAAATGCTTCCCAGTCTCTAAGAGCAGACGGATAAAACAAGAAGAAGTGAGCGTTCATCCGTTGCGGCAGAACGTGGAGCAGGCGTATTCAAATTGTTTATGCATCTTCACTTGTTGGGTAGTTCTTAACATGTTTTTTTCTTTGGGCTCTTCAAAGTAAATTCAGAGCCTTGAGATAGGGGACATTTGTTTGAAGCAGAGCCTTGAGATAGGGGATATTTGTTTAAATCTGAAACATGGGTCATAGAAACGTAGCGAGGACAACCTTGAGATTTCACGGGAGCCCTGTATTTACTATATAGGACATTTGATATGCCATTTTGGTTTGTATCCATGAATAAGTGGTCTAATTTATGCAAGTCACCAGGGATACGACACGCTGAAATATTCACCACATATTGCATTGTCTTACTCAGGTATTGTGTGGTTGTTGCTGCGGTATATTCGAGAAGATGTTGCTCTCCTCCCAGTGTTTTTTAACGATTGACCAAGAAGACAATAACTCAGTAAGACAGGTGAACATTTCACCTTATAAAGGTATACAATGGAGTTGATCAAATAAAATTATCGAATTTCTTATAGTAATTCTTATCCTCATTCACTTTTGACAATTGCAAAAAGAGCATGTTGATAGACACAGATGTCGCCATATCAAGAAGTACTCTGTTAAATATGTACATATATATATATATATATATATATATATATATATCCTTTCAACTGTGGGGTCTAATATAGCGTATATCTAGATTAAGATGTTGTTATCCATTTGCTGTGTTCTTCTCTGTTCTTCTTGATTCTTGATTAGAAACTGGCCTCACATCACATTGGGGCATTCCCGTAAGTGCTACGGCCTCTGTTCCAGCAGACATCCGACTCAATGGTGTTTCGAGTCTAATGTCGCCGAAACAGACATCGGCATCAGGGTACAACTCTGGCCATGTGACAGGTTTCTTTGTTGTTCCGCCAACCCACGCCGTGCACTTAACTAGTTCAAGCACAACGTCGGCCTGTCGGAACAACATGGTAACTGTTATCGAAGGTTACGACTACGGGGTTCTTCTCTGTGTTTAGGACATCCATCATTGTTGTTATTCAGGTGACATATTCCTATCACAACGTGGTCGTCTATATAGACTTTTAGCATCTTACGATTCTGGGAGAGTTGACATCTTATGATGCTGGGCGAGTTGAAACTTTCTCTATTCTGTACGAGTTGACTTCTTGCGATTCTGTAAGAGATGGCTTCTTGCGATTCTGTAAGAGATGGCTTCTTGCGATTCTGTAAGAGATGGCTTCTTGCGATTCTGTAAGAGATGGCTTCTTGCGATTCTGTAAAAGATGGCTTCTTTCGATTCTCTAAGAGATAGCTTCTTGCGATTCTCTAAGAGATGGCTTCGTGCGATTCTGTAAGAGATGGCTTCCTGCGATTCTGTAAGAGATGGCTTCTTGCGATTCTGTACGAATTGACTTTTCACGGTTCTGAGCTATGACATCCCCAAGAACCAGTTTCCCATTCTCTAAGAGCTCGGCCATTGGTTCAAAAAGAACAAAGATAAATTAAGCTAGACACTAGTTCTATAGTAACGCTGACCGATAAAAGTAGTCCAAATGTATGCGTCATGATCCTTTTATAAGTTTTTACACCAGCCTTCGTCTTGACCTTATATAAGTTTTTACACCAGCCTTCGTCTTGACCTTATATAAGTTTTTACACCAGCCTTCGTCTTGACCTTATATAAGTTTTTACACCAGCCTTCGTCTTGACCTTATATACGTTTTTACACTAGCCTTCGTCTTGACCTTATATAAGTTTTTACACCAGCCTTCGTCTTGACCTTATATACATTTTTACACCAGCCTTCGTCTTGACCGTATATAAGTTTTTACACCAGCCTTCGTCTTGACTTTATATAAGTTTTTATACCAGCCTTCGTCTTGACCTTATATAAGTTTTACACCAGCCTTCGTCTTGACCTTATATAAGTTTTTACACCAGCCTTCGTCTTGACCTTATATAAGTTTTTACACCAGCCTTCGTCTTGACCTTATATAAGTTTTTACACCAGCCTTCGTCTTGACCTTATATACATTTTTACACAAGCCTTCGTCTTGACCTTATATAATTTTTTACACCAGCCTTCGTCTTGACTTTATATAAGTTTTTACACCAGCCTTCGTCTTGACCTTATATAAAGACACAAGCGGCCATGATTGGGAAAATAGTGCGCATAAAGCCTGATCTTTCTTATGATAATATTGAATAGGACCCTATCATTCATCCACACAATGTCCTGACAGTCATCCACAGTGACCTAATATTCATCCACACAAGGTCCTGACAGTCATCTACAGTGACCTAACACAATGTCCTGAACTCGTGGATGTTAAAAATCTCATATAATCTCCATAACGTATGTCTTAAATGAGCGCTATCTGCGCCATGTCTGCTTTCTCTTGCTGGCTGCTTTTCTTGTTCAAATAACCCTGGCTACTACCGTCTACAAATAACCCTGGCTACTACCGTCTACAAATAACCCTGGCTACTACCGTCTACAAATAACCCTGGCTACTACCGTCTACAAATAACTCTGGCTACTACTGTCTACAAATAACCCTGGCTTCCGCCAAAATGGCCGACTAGAACGAATGTGTTCTCTTTACGGTGCTCGATTAACGGTTGTTCATTCCCGAAAGTAATGGCAACCTACGGGAATATTGTGCCTAGAAATTTCCAATGGATTAACCGAACTTTTTCTCTAGGATTGTGATCTTGTGGTGTATCAATTAGCATAATATTCATAATAACATGAATACATCGCTAGAAAATGCAAGCCACATCTCCCAAGACAGAGAGAGGTTCAGAGAGTTCATTGGGAAGACAACGTTCTGGAAGGAATACGTCACATGACACTACAGTCTACAAATAACCCTGGCTACTACCGTCTACAAATAACCCTGGCTACTACCGTCTACAAATAACCCTGGCTACTACCGTCTACAAATAACCCTGGCTACTACCGTCTACAAATAACCCTGGCTACTACCTTCTACAAATAACCCTGGCTACTACCGTCTACAAATAACCCTGGCTTCTACCGTCTACAAATAACCCTGGCTACTACCTTCTACAAATAACCCTGGCTACTACAGTCTGCAAAAAAATGGAATGTTGTAAATGCCCCGACCTTTGTCTGGCGCCCGGCGCCACCTATCACAATCAAACTTCACTAGACCGGATCCATGGAACACAACAAATGTGGCCAAAACTCATCTTCTAGTAGAAAGCGGCGGACAGATTTTCTGGCAACGATGCAGAAAACAATAGGGTGTTAAGTACATCCGCCGAAGACTACGCGTGCGCGTACACTCAACAAAAGTAGTTCTTGCTTTTGATGTTTGAACAGACGCTCACAGAACACGGAAGATGTGTGATAAAATGTTCTTAGGGTGTCATGTCATACTGTTGCCTGTCGACATTGATTTTACGTTATTTCTAGAACAAGAAAAACAACTAGGATCATGTCAATGTTTATTACACGGACAAGCGTTCATGTTTGAAGTTCTGGTACAAATTAAATTTTCAAGGTTACCTTCTGTGTTCGTTCTCAGAACTAGTAACGATAGGCTTAATGTAACTCTCAGAACTGAATACATAATTTACTGCATGGTTGCCCTGTTTGCACCTTTCGTTTTTGAATACAAACCCATAAAATATGAGTAATTATATATATATATATATATATATATATATATATATATATATATATATATATATATATATATATATATATATATATATATATATATATATATATATATATATATATATATATATATATATATACATACATATATATATATATATATATATATATATATACTCATAGTCCTTCAGTACGAGTCTCAGACGTAGTCCGTCGGTACCAGTCGCAGACTTAGTACGTCAATGCCAGTATCAGACGTAGTCAGTCAGTACCAGTCTCAGACGTAGTACGTCGGTATCAGTCTCAGACGTAGTCCGTCAGTACCAGTATCAGAAGTCTGTCAGTATCAGTCTCAGACGTAGTCCCTCAGTAGCAGTCTCAGACTTAGTCCGTCAGTACCAGTCTCAGACGTAGTCCGTCAGTACCAGTCTCAGACGTAGTCCCTCAGTACATTAACTACATCAGATCGATTCATTGAAGTACAGTGTATATATATATATACATTCAGTAAACCCTTTATTGCCTTTCAGCGTCAGGGGTAGAAGAGTTCTACTGTAGATGGCCCTCATGTGTGCTGAGTATTTTGTGGAATTTGTCGCCTCTTTATATATATATATATTTGATATAGCCTATCAAATATATGTTTGCGTGTGTGTTTGTGTGTGTGGGGGGGGGGTGGTATTTCTTATTATTTCCTGCTGAAGAAAATAACAAGATTCAAAATTGGACTTTCTGTTAAGCTTTCTATAATGTCAACTTCATGTCTTCTTTAATGTCAACTTCATGTCTTTCTTTAATGTCAACTTATGTCTTTCTATAATATCAACTTCATGTTTTTCTCTTAACTTTTAATCTGTTATGTTATATTATGTTTTGGTATGTTATGTTATGTTATGTTTCTCCAGGGCCATAGGCGGTGCATAGGGCAGAAAATATAGCTTCCAATTTCTGTCTTTGTGTTGCCAGGTCTTTCAGTTCTTGGGTGTTGTTTAGGTTCATTGACATGCCTTCTCTATTTAATCTGTGTCTAGCATTAAATATATCTCTCTCTCTCTCTCTCTGTCTCTTTCTCTCCAGAAATTCGTGCCCCTTATTTTATCTAAAGGTCTTGCAGGTATATTTCTAAATCTGTCCAAGCGGTCCCATATTACTTCTTCTTCTGCGTTCGTTCTCAACTCCTGCATATTAGCAGGATGTAGTCCGGAGAACGGAATGCGTTGTGTCATGGTTTACAGAATTGCGGCGATATCTGCGCCTTTCGGCCTGCCACATCTTACTTCAGCATGGCTTTGGGTCACTGACCCTATATGTGATGGGACAGCCAACTCCATCCCATAACCTCCTTAGTCGCCTTTTACGACTTGCGTGGAAGGTAAATAGTGTTGCTATTCTTTGCACCCCTTTCGGGCCCCGGCAACATACGGGCGCCCAGATTACTGAAATCTGCCGAAGCTGTCACGGATTAATGAAATCTTCTCAAAAGGTCCCAGATTACTGAAATCGTTACAGGAATGATGACCATAAGTTCATATGTATCCTTGATATGGTAATTACGCCTGTTTGGTCATATAAAGAGACATAACTGTTTAGAAAGACAAATAATGGAGGGAAGAGTACCTGGAAAGAGGAGAAGGGGCAGACCAAGAAGACGATGGACTGACGACATTAAAGATAACATGAAAACATCGCTAGAAAATGCAAGCCACAACGCCCAAGACAGAGAGAGGTTCAGAGAGTTCATTGGGAAGACAACGTTCTGGAAGGAATACGTCAAATGACATATGGTAATCGGTACATTCCTTTTATGGGTGGGAATATTTGCAAGATACTTTGCCACACTGTGTTCTCAATTATTACTGCATGTTACGCCCGTGTGGTGCCGGGGACCGAAAAGGGATCAAAGAATAGCAACACTGTTTACCTTCCATGCATGTCGTAAAAAACGATTAAGGAGGTTATGGGATGGAGTTGACTGTCCCATCCCATAAAGGGTCAGTGATCCAAAACCACGCTGAAGTCGGATGTGTCAGGCCGAAAGGCGCAGATATCACATCAATGCTGTAAACCATGACACAACGCATTCCGTTCTCCATACTACATACTGCTAATCTGCTGGAGTTTGAGAACGAACGCAGAAGAAGAAGAACTGCATGCTATCATCAGCGCACACCGGACACGGACAGGGATGCTCCGATGTCTCAATGAATCAATCAGATTTTAGTTGTCAACGGTATAGTCGTCAATCTTCCTCTTTACGGGATGTTCAGTTCTCACACAATCTTGAGAGCGACTGTGATTTGCATTTTGGAAAATCTTCTCATTGGACGCAGTCCCTCAGTGCATTGACTATATAAGATCTTATTATATTGCAATGATTATATTGTCCGACAAGAGAGTGAGGGCGACGCTTTGCACAACTCTTCCTCACTTTAATCAAAATCCCCAGTGCAAGTCATTTTCACATTCACGACTTTGGAATAGAATACGATACATGGGAAGAACTTGCACAAAATAGATGTACATGGCGTTCTAAAATAAAAAAGAGCGCATCATCTTGTGAAAAGAAGAGAAATGCAGCAGCTCAACAGCGGAGAGCGGCTAGAAAGTCACGGATAGACCAAGATCCGTCTACAGTCGTTATTCCATGTCCAAACTGTCCAAGAACATTTACAGCTCGAATAGGGCTCATTAGCCATCTACGAACTCATAATCAAGGACATAACTAAAATTGAATTTTCAAAAGTGGATGTAACAAATGGTCATCATCATCATGTGATGGACGAACAACAACATATAAGATCGATTCAGTGGTGTACCTATTGACACCGTGGTCATGCTCAATAGTGTATTAGCTCGTTCATTGACTTTAACCCCCGCATGCCCTGGCGCCAATATAAAGGTAATCTTTCTGATCATAGATTGTGTCAATTGGGTTTTAAGTAAAAGTATTTTCTTCATAAATACCAGATATTTTGGGTATTTTTCCAGGTCCAACTTTCAGTAGCCAATCATTTTTGTCGCTTTGTCGCTACGAAAAACAGAAAGCGATAGTTGAGTGAAAAATGACTAGAGCGAAATCGATTTAATGCAATACTCGATAATATCTGTCCGCGTTCTTCGTGGCACTTCCGGAGTCTCTCTATCTATCTATTCGCTAAACCCGTTGTTGCCTTTCAGCGTCAGGGGTAGAAGAGTTGTCTGGAGATGGAGCTCTTGTGTGATGCTTATATTGTGGAGTTTGTCGCCTCTTTTATTTTGGTGGTCCATCGTTTTCGTGATCGGCCTCTAGGTCTGCCTTCACTGTGTCTGTGTTTCATATTTTGCTGAGGTATGCGGTCTGATGGTAGTCTGCTGACGTGTGCTATCCATTTTATCTGTTGTCTCTTAATATATTCTAGAGATTGGGGTGGTGCCGGTTTTTTGTCTAATGTCCTCGTTTCTCACTCTGTATCTTAGCGATATTAGCGAGATTCTCTTAGCGTAAGCATGTCATTTCAGCTGTCACAAGTTTACATATGTCTTGTGCTGTCCATGTTTGGCTTTGGTAACACAGTGTTGGTATAATCATTGTTTTAAATAGTGTTTTTTGGCGTTTAAATGTTAATTTTTTGTTTCTGAAGATTGGTGTCATTTGTCCTAGGGCTTGGTAGGCTTTACTACATCTATTGTGTATTTCTATGCTGATCCTGCCGTCTGTTGTTATATTACTTCCTAGATATGTGTATTATGTCACTTGTTCAAGTCTGTTGTTTTCAATATATATATATTGGTGTTTCTTTCTGTTCTTCCTATCTTCATTACTTCGGTCTTCTCTATATTTATCTTCATGTTAAATGTTTGGTATGTTTGATGTAATCTGTCTATTTGTCTTTGTTGTTGCTCTTCTGATGATTCTACTAGTGCTAGGTCGTCTGCAAATAGCAATTCGTTTAGGCTATCCTTTAAACTGTTTCCGGAGTGTTTGACGAAACTCACCACCGTCTACTATGACCTTGCCACCAAAAACAATTTCGTTTGTCATAATTTCACCCAAAAGTTTGTTTATGTTTCGAAGTCCAGTTTTGGACAACATTGTAATTTCATCAATTGCTATGAGTGTAGATTCTTGCAAAGGTTTTTGTCTCAGGTGATGTTAAACGCATTGAAGAAACAGGCGTGTCCAGTATAGGTATGGGGAGCTTGAAACTGCAATGAAGAGTACGTACTCTTCTTAACAGTGTAGCTGCGACTCCAGTGGCAGCAAAAGGAAGAGTGACTTGACCTTGACCTCGAATTAAAGACATTAATGTGATATAAACAAATGTCTTTCCTGAACCGCCAGAACTATCAAGAAAAAAAAAACACCTATTGCTTGCATTCGGGTATTCAACAGCTCGTATTATTTTTGTCAAAGCTTCAAACTGCTGTAATGTAAGCTGTGCGATTCTATGCTCTGTTTGTACATTAAACTGTGCGATTCTATGCTCTGTTTGTACATTAAACTGTGCGATTCTATGCTCTGTTTGTACATTAAACTGTGCGATTCTATGCTCTGTTTGTACATTAAACTGTGCGATTCTATGCTCTGTTTGTACATTAAACTGTGCGATTCTATGTTCTGTTTGTACATTAAACTGTGCGATTCTATGCTCTGTTTGTACATTAAACTGTGCGATTCTATGTTCTGTTTGTACATTAAACTGTGCGATTCTATGCTCTGTTTGTACATTAAACTGTGCGATTCTATGTTCTGTTTGTACATTAAACTGTGCGATTCTATGCTCTGTTTCCTATGTTTCTTATTCTTCACCATAGTTATCTCCTTCTGGTTGTACATTTCCAGTTGAAGTGGGGATGCCACTTGCGGCACATGAGAAGCGAATGTTGTTTCAATTGCAGGACATGAGAGCGAATGTTGTTTCAATTGCAGGACATGAGAGCGAATGTTGTTTAAATTGCAGCACATCAGAGCGAATGTTGTTTCAATTGCAGCACATCAGAGCGAATGTTGTTTCAATTGATTTGCGGCACATGAGAGCGAATGTTGTTTCAATTGAATTGCAGCACATGAAAGCGAATGTTGTTTCAATTGCAGCACATGAGAGCGAATGTTGTTTCAATTGCAGCACATGAGAGCGAATGTTGTTTCAATTGCAGCACATGAGAGCGAATGTTGTTTCAAAATGGAATTGATCTGGTGAGACTTATTAATTGATATATCTACGAAATCAGTACTAACATCACAGGCAAACATTCCACAAATTGCAAAGCAGAAATGGAAGCCATAATAGAGGCAGCCAAAATACTCATGAATTACTTGCCGAGTCACAACAGACATGTAGTATTTCTAACGGATGCAAAATCATTATTGCAGGCATTGAAAGATCCAAAGAACACGAGCATGAATGAACTTACGGCCTGCTTACTACACCTCAGCAGTACCACCAAAGAAACAGTACTGCAGTGGATCCCAGGTCACTGTGGCATATCTGGAAATGAAAAAGCTGATCTCCTGGCAAGGACAGGGGGATCACTGGAACAAATAGAAAATTATAATACGTACTATGAAAGTAAGACCATGTTAAAAGCAGAATATAAAAAAAAGTGGAAGCAAATGCACCCAACTGCAGAACCAAATGACCCCTACCACCAAATGTCACGCAAGGAACAAACCATCATTTTCAGACTACGAACTGGTCACAACAGACTGAGAAGTCACATGTTCCGAAAGCTGAAGATTGGTGAGACAGACCTGTGCAACTGTGGACTGAGCCCAGAGACTGCAGAACACATTCTTCATGCCTGTCAACTCTACCAAGAAGAGAGGGAGAAAATATGGCCTACTGAGACGGCACTGCTTCCAGACTTGAGGGGTTCCATGGATGACCTGAAGCGAATTACCCAATTCATTGAAGCTATTGGTGCTGTAACCTGATATCTGACTGAAGAACGATGAAGAAGAAGAAGAAGTACTAACATCCGATCAATAATTTTTCCCATAGCTTATTTTATATTGTATGCAAACATCTCACGAAATTGTTTTGGTATTAAATAAGTTGCACCATCTGTCAAGCAATTCTTCAATTCATCCATGCAATGTACATGCAATGCTGACTAGATCCGAACTCCGCTGGACTGGCCAAATCGTCCGTATGCCAGACAAGCGCCTTCCAAAGAGATTATTCTATGGGGAGTTGTACGAAGGTAAACGTTCAAGTGGAGGGCAGAAAAAGCGCTTCAAGGATCACCTAAAAAGCTCTCTCAAGAACTGCAGCATCGATCCTAGCTCCTGTGAGACTACAGCACTTGATCGCTCAGCCTGGCACACCCAGATCACTGTTGGCATCACGAAATTTGAAAAAGAAAGAACACTGCGGGCAATCTACAAGCGAAAAAAGCGGAAGGACACATCCGTAAATTCTCCTACCCCGAACCTTCAGTACTCCTGCATGCACTGCAGTAGAACTTTCCGTGCACGAATCTGACTCATCGGGCATCTACGAACTCACAAACCAAATTAGTTAATTACCAATTTTAATTATTATATATACATTTTATTTTCATCGCATTTAATGTTTTTTTCATGCCGTGCTCATCTTCACTTGCGAAGGATGAACACCATCATCATCATCAATTCATCCTCGGATAAAAGAAGTCATATCATTTCCATATGGCTTCCAGTTCACTCACATAACGACAATTTATGAAATAGACATTTCATTATACCGAAGATCTTGATCCCCGCTAGCTTTTATTGATACACTTGTACAGTCATATTCCTTAAACATATACTTGTAAATGTACTTGATTGCTAAAAGGGACGTGCATACAATGTTTGTGTGTGCATTGTATTTGAATGAGAGATATATGGATTGAATGGCATTACATGACGACTGTCCATCCGCGAGTCTCTAACGTCAGAAGATTCTTGTTGACGACGACGATAAATACGATTGTCACTGAGATTTGTTTTTGTGATGACATAAAACTGCGAAAAGTACAGGTCAAATTTCAGAACATCGACGTGTTTGCCAAAGCAGCACCTCGTCTAGGAAGGTGTATCATCCTGGGGTCTAAATCGACCATCGCCATTACTCAACACGGCTCATACGGAAGAAATTAGGTCATGGACATAAGGAAACTAAGGGTGGTAATGGAATGGTCTACCAACACGAGAAATAGCTCTTTGGTTGCGAAGCGTCTCGTCAGAGGATAGACAAACAATGAGTGACCCAAGCAAACTATCCGCTCGTTTCGTTTCATGTAACCCCTCCCAACCCACCTGGGTAGAAGGCTCCTCCAATAGGCATTGCGCCAAGCCAAATGGTGAAGATTGCAGGGTATAAAAGAAAGTATAGAGACTCCCCCATTGCACATAGGAAATAAGAGCTAATCGCTCGTAATTCCTGGTGTTCTCAAACAAATAAACAACTGCCGTGGCAGCTCAGTTGTTAGTGATATGGCTTCCTGTTCGGAAGATTCAATCTTCAAATTTCCAGTTTAGTTGGGAATAATTTTAACTAAATCGACCTAGACTAAGGAAATGGGTACCATATCTTTGTGGAAAGTAAAGGTACATTAATGTTGCGTCCTTAATTTTGATCACTTCATTTCAAATTATGTAGTTGGTAATGAAATATATGGGCCTAACAGTGTACTCGACCCTAACATAGTACTCGACCCTAACACAGTACTCGCCCTTAACACAGTACTCGCCCCTAACACAGTACTCGCCCCTAACACAGTACTCGCCCTTAACACAGTACTCGCCCCTAACACAATTCTCGTTAATTCGCCACAACGACGTGGAAAAAAAAGGGAAACATATTTTCTTCAGCACTTTATTATATACCTATGTTTATTTTACCTCTTTGATCCATGTTACTGAATCGTTCCTTTTTCTAGTTTTTATCTGGCATTCCTGTTATTTACATTGCGCATCTTTTACTGAATATTAGCAGAGCTACCATACATACTCGGCAGTGTCAAATCACAGAAATGTAACAATATATGTATGCTAAAGCTGAGACAGGCGGCTATAATTTGTACATATGTATATCAGGGTTTCCTAGATTATTGATACTGCTGGTAGATTTCAATAATTTCACTCTATATCTAAACACTGAATTAAGCGTGCCTTATTTGAATGCTCATGTTTTAGTATTCGTGGTTAAACAGGGGACCCCGGGAACAGAACTATGCGGGCACGCAAGAGTTGTGAATAAAACATCATGTATAAATGTTAAAGTAGTTTATGTATGTCTAGATTTTAACGTAGAGTGTGATTTCACGTTTTGAAGGTTGTGTCTGGACAAATGTGAAATTGTCATATTTTATTTCCTACCTGACGTGTTTGTTTATCTTGTTGAAAGTTTGACCAACTGTTGCAGCACTTATGTTTAATATGTAATACGCGGTTGAGTTGTTTTGAGGTGTCTTTTTTTTTAAAAAATGATCGAACTTATGATTCTAATACGGGCAGTTGATATAGCACAGTTGATATAGCACAGTTGATATAGCACAGTTGATATAGCACAGTTGATATAGCACAATTGATATAGCACAATTGATATAACACAGTTACTATAGTACAGTTGATATAGCACAGTTGATATAGCACAGTTGATATAGCACAGTTGGTATAGCACAGTTGATATAGCACAGTTGATATAGCACAGTTGATATAGCACAATTGATATAACACAGTTACTATAGTACAGTTGATATAGCACAGTTGATATAGTACAGTTGATATATCACAGTTGATATATCACAGTTGATATAGCACAGTTGATATAGCACAGTTGATATAGTACAGTTGATATAGCACATTTGATATAGCACATTTGATATAGCACAGTTAATATAGTACAGTTTATATAGTACAGATAACATAGCATAGTTGATATAGCACAGTATCAGTTGATATAGCACAGTGACAGTTGATATAGCACAGTGACAGTTGATATAGCACATTAGACATAGCAAAGTAGATATAGCACAGTGTCAGTTAAATTGATTTGAACATATTGTTAAAGGTAAAAGTAGATCACATAGCAGTAGCCTGCTGTCGGGGATGAAGTTATCTCTTAAAGTACTAAGCCACAGCAACTGCTAGGTGGGGTGGCCAGTTATTTCCCTGCTGCCCTCCTCAGGTACTCATTTACAGCTGTGTCGAATTGAGGAGTGGTCGTGTCAAGCGAGAAATCTCAACCCGCAAATTTTGTGTGTGTCCGGACGTGGTTTCGAATCTGGCATGCTGCAATCCGATGGTAGTAAGCAAGCTCTCTATCAACTAGACTACGGCGCTCTTCTCACTACGAGGTTCAATATCAGGTTTAGTCAAATAGATCGTCTTGTTTCGAATTTGTGTGTGTGTTTGTTTGTGTGGTGTGTGTGCGTACGTGCGTGTGTGCGTGCGTGCATGCATGCGTGTGTGAGTGTGCGCGCGTGCGGGCGTGCGTGCATGCATGCGTGTGTGTGTGCGCGCGCGGCGGGCGTGCGTGTGCGTACATGCGTGTGTGTGTGTGTGTGTGTCTGTGTGTGTGCGTGCGTGTGTTTGTGTGTGTGTGTGTAATCGATGGCAAAAGACAACTCGAGAATGTTTGGATTGCTCATCCAATTGTGCCCGGGTTTTCCCAAGCAGCATTACGGTTAAATATCTGAGATGTTTTGAGAATCTCATGTCAACCATAATTTTCCATAATTGATGACGTCGTACACAATTGAACGTCTTGGTGTAGTCAATGAAACATGTATGTAGGTCTATATTGAATTCCCTGCATTTTTCTATAATGATTCTCATGTTGAAGATATGATTTTTGGTGCCTCTGCCGGATCTAAATCCTGTCTGTGCTACATGAACTTCTGTTACGTATGTGTTCTTTTAACCATTTATACATCCCACCATTGACTCTGCAATTTCTCAATTTCCTAGAAGTGCTCCTTTGCAAACCTTGTCAAAAGCTTTCCACATGTCTATCCAGAATGCTAGCACCAATTTCTTATCTTTAAATGCAATCTCTATCTCTTGAGAGAGATATGTTTCCTGATCTTCAGTAGACTAGCATTGCCTGAAGTCTGCCTGATGTGATTAAAGAAGGATTTTCCTTTCACGGATCCACTGCAGTCTGTGGTTGATAGTACTCTCAATAGCTTTTAATAGACAGCTTGTAAGACTAATTGGTCTGCAGTTGTAGACTGTGGTCCTGTCTTTTTCTGATTTAGGGATTGATATCATTGTTGCTTCCATGCAGGTCTGTGGAACGTTTTTAGTTAGTTAGTCAGTCAGTCAGTCAGTCAGTCAGTCAGTCAGTTAGTGAGTGAGTGAGTGAGTGAGTTAGTTAGTTAGTTAGTTATTTAGTTCGTTATTTAGTTCGTTAGATAGAAAGTTAGTTAGTTAGTTAGTTAGTTAGTTAGTTAGTTAGTTAGTTAGTTAGTTAGTTAGTTAGTTAGTTAGTTAGTTAGTTAGTTAGTTATTCTTCTAGAGCCAAAGACGGCACATGGGGCGGATGTCATAGATTTCCATGTCTCTCGTTTCATTGCAATTTGCTTTAGATCTTCATTGTTTTTGATACCGATGGTGAAACTTTCTCTTGTAACAGTTGTACTTAAAGTTTCTTTTGGTCTTCCTCGTTTTCTCTTGCCATTTGGTGACCACATCAACACTTGACAGTGGAGTCTTTCGGTATCCGTTTGTAGCGCGTGTCCGATGTAATTCCAACGACGCTTTCTACTATAGACGGATACATATTCTTGTTTTGATTCTTTTCTGATAACTGTGTTTGATGTGAAGTCTGTCCAACGTATGTATGTTCACTAGCCTTCTAAGAGATTTATTTTCAAAGGTGATTAGTCTTTGTTCTAATTTTGATGATGCTTTCCAACTTTCGCATCAAATATGAACTTTGTAGTCAAACATATATTGATCATTTTGGGGTGCACGAGAGATACGTCGGCTCGGGCTATGCGATACCTACTTGATTGCCCAACTGCGGAGCAAAGAATACAAATGTGCAGGGCGCGGGACTACCTAAAAATCACGGCTGATAAAGAGCACCCTCTACACCCAGAAAATATCAAAGTGAAAGGAAGTCGACTAAAGAGAGGAAAGTCGTGGATGGGGCGCGCAGAGGACGTTATACAGAGTGTCTTCAGATTGGAGGATGTACTACCTGGTGCCGAATGGAGTGTGGCACCTTCGGATTACCCAACAGCCTTCGAAGGAGTAATAACACTCAATAGAGAGTGCAGGGAATGGTGTCCGACAGTGGTCGAGTCGGAGGTGCTCGCTCTGATCAGTGATAATTCCAGGGAAGGTGATATAATTATATATACAGATGGGTCGGTTGAGAGACACATTGGGAGTTCCTGGGCTTTCACGGCTCAAAGGTGGGGGGGGGGAGACTATCAGAGAGGAAAGTGGTGCATTCGTTCAGACGACAAGCAGCTTGACAATGGAGATTCTGGCGGTGACCAAAGCCTTGCAATGGGTCTGCTCACAGACTGTCTGCGAGCATGCCTGTATACTCAGTGATTCCATGAACATGATTCTGAAAGTTCGAGAACAGTGGCTGAATGCAGTGAATAATTCCTGTGTGCGTACAGTGACTTTTATTTTTGTGCCGGGACATGTGGGAGTCCGGGGTAATGAAAGAGCAGATAGGTTGGCCGCTCACGCTGCTACTACGGCTGTTGGTATTTTGAATGCCCTACGGGAAAACGCACGAACAAATGACTGTACAAGTGACGATGACTCTTGTTCCATGATTAGAATAAAGGAGCTTCATTTGAAATGTGGTGTCGCTAGAAAGGAGAGTTTTCGTGGGCGAAAAAGAATGATGGCCAATCAACAACGTACTGGGACCGTCAGTCAACGTGTAATGGCGGATACACTCAAGGAAAGATCGGAGCACCTATGGACTTGTCCGGAGTGCAATGACGATGATCCAACGACTAACTAACTAACTAACTAACTAACTAACTAACTAACTAACTAACTAACTAACTAACTAACTAACTAACTAACTGACTGACTAACTAACTAACTAACTAACTAACCAACCAACCAACCAACCAACTAACCAACTAACTAACTAACCAACCAACCAACTAACCAACTAACTAACCAACCAACCAACCAACCAACCAACCAACTAACTAACTAACCAACCAACCAACCAACCAACCAACTAACTAACTAATATATTGATTATCTACACCAGCTTTTCTTATACTGAAATTCCAGATTTGTTATCATTTCATTGGACACTACATTAGCACCTGGTGATTTCTTCAGTTTATATACTGCATGCTACAGTTTTATGAGTGTGATTGGTGACTCCATGACTTAAGATATGGCTACATCTTGTTCATTGTTTACTTGCTTCTCACGAATCTCGTTTCGTTTCTCTGAGCTGGTTTTAATGGTGATGTCTCCTGCAAATGAGTCTGCAAAACAGTCTGCTGCTTGTTTTCCCATGAGAATGTTTTCATCTTATTTTAATGTGTCCTTTTGATTTCTCCTAGTACCTTCATCATTTAGTTGATTTTATCTACTTCCAATGCTTCTTCGTATCTTTGTCAAGGTTCAGCGCTTCTTTTTTCTCTTTTCATCTGCTCCGCCAGTCTTGTAGCTTGACTCTCTGAAATATGGCTTTAGCTAGTTGATATTTAATGTGGTGTTCTTGACATGGTCATGTATCTGACTGCTGTCGGGAAGTTTTCACTCCATTTTGCTGTATCTCTCACTACTCTCATAAGTCTTGTACTTGTAGTGTTTACATGTTCCTCTATGGATGGTTTTGTGAGCAGCATGTACATAATTCATTGACTACCTTATTGATGTCATTGTCTATAGGTAGGTCTCTGATTAGTACACTGGTGTACTGTCGGTATATTGTTCATCTTGCCTTCTTGTAATCCCACCTAGAGAGTGTGCTGCTTTCTTGTAGTTCCACCTAGAGAGTGTACTGCCTTCTTGGAGTTCCACCTAGAGAGCGGGCTGCTTTCTTTAAAAAGACGCCATGATGAAGTTGAATATGTCCGGCCTTATGGAGTAAATATTGCATCTATGCTGGAAACCATAACACGCCACACTCTGCTTTCCTTGTCACATCCAGCTAACATGCAGGAGTTTGAGAATGAAAGCATAAGAAAAAAAGAATATTGTTGACGGCTGTCGGCAGTCGCGAGAGAGAGAGAGAGAGAAAGAGAGTGAAAGAGAGAGAGAGAGAGACAAGAAAGTCAGACGAAACAATGGGGCATTGTAGTTTGCAGTTAGAAAAACATTGAACTCAGAATGTGGACTGTGAAAAAAGTTTAGTCGGAAACCAATCTGAAACTTAATCCAGAACGACAATCCAGGCAAGTCGAGAAAGATGATGCGAGCATTAAACAAAGAAGACATACGTAGCGGCTTGCATTCCGACCTAACCTTTTCTTCTTTGCTCGACCGCCGCCATTTTCTCTCTTGCACTATGGGACTGATCTCTCGCAGATAACTGGTCGACATACTTCCGACATAACCTTTAAACAGTCACGGGATGCATCAAAGAGAGCAGAAAACAAGCAGGATAAAATTTCATCCAATTTTCAAAACAGAAAACATTTTAATACAACGACCTAAGTCAGACTCAGCAGCCATCAGTCGGCGTGGCGTCTCCTTCTAGACAGGTCGAACACTGGCATTATCATTCTGTTTCCGGAATTTCTTAATTCAGGTAAACAATAACAAGGGACTCGCTGCAGTTATCAGCACTCCTTCAACTCGGCAACTACAATGTCTGATGACATAGGGAATAATGGAGACGAATTTCTCTTCTTCTCTGCCTAATTATGTCTCCCATCAGTTTCAATCACCTCAGACTTGCTACACAGACTTGCCTCTTCAGACATGCCACCAAGCCATACTAGTTCTTTCCACGTGAAACGTATACTGTGTAGTGTTCTACGTATTCTGTCTAGTGCTCTGTGTTATGTGTGTTCTATGTGCTCTGCGGTTTCTATGTTCTCCACAAAGTCTATGTGGTATGTGTGTATGTTATATATATGTTATTTGTGCTCATCCTGTTCTGTGTTCTCTTCATGCTACATACGTTCTGTTTCTTCTACATGCACTGTTGCTATGTGTGCTGAGTGTTTATATATTGCTATGCGTGTTCTATGTCCTGAGCTTGTTTGATCTGCTCTCTGTGTTTGATCTGCTCTCTGTGTTTGATCTACTCTCTGTGTTTTATCTGCTCTCTGTGTTTTATCTGCTCTCTGTGTTTTATCTGCTCTCTGTGTTTTATCTACTCTCTGTGTTTTATCTGCTCTCTGTGTTTTATCTGCTCTCTGTGTTTTATCTGCTCTCTGTGTTTTATCTGCTCTCTGTGTTTTATCTGCTCTCTGTGTTTTATCTGCTCTGTGTTTTATCTGCTCTCTGTGTTTTAGCTGCTATTTGTGTTTTATCTGCTCTCTGTGTTTTATCTGCTCTCTGTGTTTTATCTGCTCTGTGTTTTATCTGCTCTTTATGTTTTATCTGCTCTCTGTGTTTTATCTGCTCTTTGTGTTTTATCTGCTCTCTGTGTTTTATCTGCTCTCTGTGTTTTATCTGCTCTCTGTGTTTTATCTGCTCTCTGTGCTCTGCTTGTTCTATTTGCTGCAATGAAAAACCAAGGTTCATTCAATACTTCCAGCCGTAAACGTAAAAGTAGAGAAATGACGATAGACAGATTGGCAGACAGCTAGACAGCTAGACAGACAGACAGCTAGACAGACAGCTAGACAGACAGCTAGACAGAGAGACAGACATCTGCTTTCTCTCTTCAATATTGTCTTCCAGTCTGTCATTCATCAGCAATTAACCACATATTTGCAAACATCAAATCTAACGGTTGCGCAGATGTTGTTTCACATAAATGTGAAATATGTATTGTTTTCTTGCTCTAAAACACTGCATTTAATCACAAAAATGTCATCAAAATCACAAATATTGATGTATAGATGTTTCAGTCGTTTACTTCTCATTAGATCATCAGAGTTGATATCAAATGATGAGTTGTACAAGTGAACAACACTAGTTCTCATTGGAGGTACAGATACACATTTTAAAAATACGACAGTACAGTACATACGTGGTTGATGGCTGAGCGCAACACCTGTATGTTACGAAAGGAAGTGAAAGGAAATAAATCGAACCTAACAATCCTGCTTGAATTGATTAGAGCAGTCATGGATACCCTACGAGAAGACGAGGAGGAAGTCGAACAAGACAATGTACATATTGAGAGAATGGTAGAAATGGGAGTGACTGGAGGTGATGGGAGAAAATGCTGCCTCTCCGGAAAGATCAGAAGAACACGTAATCAGCAACTGACTGGGACACTGAGTTTATACACTTTTAGATGGCTGACGGAACGGCAAGCAGAGCATATATGGGAATGCCCCCGGTGATGTGACGCTTGTTCCTAATCAAGAATCAAGTCCTGCTGTCGCGCGTGTGTCGGTGGGGCCCACAAAAGGAACCAAGGATAGCAACACTGTTGACTTGACATGCATGTTTTAAGGGGTGACATCAATGTTATAGTATGGTTGTCCTCTTGGGTCAAAGTGTTACAGAAGCCATGCCGAAGTCGTATGTTCCAGGCAGAAGTACGTAGAGATCGCAGCCAAGCTGTAAACCATAACACACCGAATTCCATTCTCCGGACTACATCCTTCTAATCTGCAGGAGTTGGAGAGCGAAAGCCAAAAATGAAGAAGAAAAGAGAACGTAACTGTATTTACCTCTGCTCTAACTCTTTCACATTTCAGGTAATCTCATAATCTCTACTCCTTTCATCTCCTACACTGAACATCAGTCTCACACTCCCACATCACTCCTCACCCCATACAACATTACTGGTGTACACACCGATGCAGATAACTCAATCAGGTCACGAATATTCAAACTCGACAAACACTCCTAATAGTGATAGTCTTCACAGGGAACATCACATGAAAGTAAACACTTTACATCCAGGTGTCATCAGGAAACACTTTTTCATAACGGCTAACGTTACTATGTATAAAACAACCTCACACAATCGCACACACAAATGTTTTCCCATATAAACTTTCACTCACCTGTAGAACACCTGTAAGACACAGAATGAGTCGACTCGTTATGTTAGGTATATTGTATTCAAACTACAAAGCGCGACTCACCTGTGACTCTACCTTTGTCTTATCAGTGAGAATATTTCTTCACATTAACATTCACAATTTCCCGGCACTGTTACACATATTACTTTCATTTCATAAAAAAAAATCTCATTAAGGGTAACGACAGGGTCAGTACCACACTATATGGTTGAAGCTTTTCCCTTTAGTTGCTATTATACTGTTCAATATTCGGCGCAAGAAGTCTATAAACCGACATGGTATATTTTAGGGTCCACGTGTCATACTTGAAGAAACTATCAACCAGGTAGAAATAAATATTTATGTACTAAATAACAGCCGCCGTTTTAGAAATAAATATTTGCGCATTAAATGTCAATCAACCCCCAGGTAAAACACAGGTAATAGTCGAAAAGTATAGTGATAGCTTACCTAAGGTGTCTATCACGTATAGGTAGGTATATACCAAGTGAAGACCGGAACAGGACACCATAGAAATCAACAGAGATCATCAAGAAAAGGACAAAAAAGACATGAGTTCAAGAAAATAGTGAAGAAAACAACAACAAAAACACTAGAATAGATTTTCTTGAGAGTGGCAGAAGACAGGGAACTATACGGGTTTTGGAAATAGCGAGACAGCATACACGTGAATGATTTGTCAGGGCTTATATTAACTACTGATGAGCCCAAGATACGGGCTTTCTTGTAGTCGGGGCTTATACTAACTACTCATGAGCACAAGAGATGGGTTTTCTTCTAGTCAGGGCTTATACTAACTACTGATGAACACAAGAGATGGGCTTTCTTCTAGTCAGGGCTTATACTAACTACTGATGAACACAAGATACGGGCTTTCTTCTAGTCAGGGCTTATACTAACTACTGATGAACACAAGAGATGGGCTTTCTTCTAGTCAGGACTTATACTAACTACTGATGAACACAAGAGATGGGCTTTCTTCTAGTCAGGGCTTATACTAACTACTGATGAACACAAGAGATGGGCTTTCTTCTAGTCAGGACTTATACTAACTACTGATGAACACAAGAGATGGGCTTTCTTCTAGTCAGGGCTTATACTAACTACTGATGAACACAAGAGATGGGCTTTCTTCTAGTCAGGGCTTATACTAACTACTGATGAGCACAAGAGATGGGCTTTCTTCGAGTCGGGACTTATACTAACTACTGATGAACACAAGAGATGGGCTTTCTTCTGGTCAGGGCTTATACTAACTACTGATGAACACAAGAGATGGGCTTTCTTCTAGTCAGGGCTTATACTAACTACTGATGAACACAAGAGATGGGCTTTCTTCTAGTCAGGGCTTATACTAACTACTGATGAGCACAAGAGATGGGCTTTCTTCGAGTCGGGACTTATACTAACTACTGATGAACACAAGAGATGGGCTTTCTTCTAGTCAGGGCTTATACTAACTACTGATGAACACAAGAGATGGGCTTTCTTCTAGTCAGGGCTTATACTAACTACTGATGAGCACAAGAGATGGGCTTTCTTCGAGTCGGGACTTATACTAACTACTGATGAACACAAGAGATGGGCTCTCTTCTAGTCAGGGCTTATACTAACTACTGATGAGCACAAGAGATGGGCTTTCTTCGAGTCGGGACTTATACTAACTACTGATGAACACAAGAGATGGGCTTTCTTCTGGTCAGGGCTTATACTAACTACTGATGAACACAAGAGATGGGCTTTCTTCTAGTCAGGGCTTATACTAACTACTGATGAACACAAGAGATGGGCTTTCTTCTAGTCAGGGCTTATACTAACTACTGATGAGCACAAGAGATGGGCTTTCTTCGAGTCGGGACTTATACTAACTACTGATGAACACAAGAGATGGGCTTTCTTCTAGTCAGGGCTTATACTAACTAGTGATGAACACAAGAGATGGGTTTTCGTATACAAACAAATCAGGATTGCTCGACGTGCTTGCCAGTTTAAAAACATCTATAGTAACAGATGATGTCGAAGAGGATTTACTCTATATAGAGACGGTGAGACAGACCATAAAGAAAACATCAGATGGTTCACAGCACCTTAACGGAAGACATTAGATGGTTAACCTGACCATGACGGAATACTTTATAGTATTTTGAAATACATTGAAGATAACTTGTTTGAGAAAACAACAGATGAGTTCAAAGGTAGCTTGATGCCAGACACATGCTAGAGGAGTTGCCGCAATTTCTTCAGTTACTTGCTAACTTCTTCATTTAGCATAGACGATTACAAGATATCGTATCATCACGCTACAGAATGTGTCTGACAAGTTATCGTATCATCACGCTACAGAATGTGTCTGACAAGTTATCGTATCATCACGCTACAGAATGTGTCTGACAAGTTATCGCATCATCACGCTACAGAATGTGTCTGACAAGATATCGCATCATCACGCTACAGAATGTGTCTGACAAGATATCGCATCATCACGCTACAGAATGTGTCTGACAAGATATCGCATCATCACGCTACAGAATGTGTCTGACAAGATATCGTATCATCACGCTACAGAATGTGTCTGACAAGTTATCGCATCATCACGCTACAGAATGTGTCTGACAAGTTATCGTATCATCACGCTACAGAATGTGTCTGACAAGATATCGTATCATCACGCTACAGAATGTGTCTGACAAGATATCGCATCATCACGCTACAGAATGTCTATGACAAGATATCGTATCATCACGCTACAGAATGTGTCTGACAAGTTATCGCATCATCACGCTACAGAATGTGTCTGACAAGATATCGTATCATCACGCTACAGAATGTGTCTGACAAGTTATCGTATCATGACGCTACAGAATGTGTCTGACAAGTTATCGTATAATCACACTACAGAATGTGTCTGACAAGTTATCGCATCATCACGCTACAGAATGTGTCTGACAAGTTATCGTATAATCACACTACAGAATGTGTCTGACAAGTTATCGCATAATCACGCTACAGAATGTGTCTGACAAGTTATCGCATAATCACGCTACAGAATGTGTCTGACAAGATATCGTATCATCACACTACAGAATGTGTCTGACAAGTTATCGCATAATCACGCTACAGAATGTGTCTGACAAGTTATCGTATCATCACACTACAGAATGTCTATGACAAGATATCGCATCATCACACTACAGAATGTCTATGACAAGTTATCGCATCATCACACTACAGAATGTCTATGACAAGTTATCGTATCATCACACTACAGAATGTCTATGACAAGATATCGCATCATCACGCTACAGAATGTCTATGACAAGATATCGCATCATCACACTACAGAATGTCTATGACAAGTTATCGTATCATCACGCTACAGAATGTCTATGACAAGTTATCGTATCATCACACTACAGAATGTGTCTGACAAGATATCGTATCATCACGCTACAGAATGTCTATGACAAGATATCGTATCATCACGCTACAGAATGTCTATGACAAGTTATCGTATCATCACGCTACAGAATGTCTATGACAAGATATCGCATCATCACGCTACAGAATGTCTATGACAAGTTATCGCATCATCACGCTACAGAATGTCTATGACAAGATATCGTATCATCACACTACAGAATGTCTATGACAAGATATCGCATCATCACACTACAGAATGTCTATGACAAGATATCGTATCATCACACTACAGAATGTCTATGACAAGTTATCGCATCATCACACTACAGAATGTCTATGACAAGATATCGTATCATCACACTACAGAATGTCTATGACAAGATATCGCATCATCACACTACAGAATGTCTATGACAAGATATCGTATCATCACACTACAGAATGTCTATGACAAGTTATCGCATCATCACACTACAGAATGTCTATGACAAGTTATCGCATCATCACACTACAGAATGTCTATGACAAGTTATCGCATCATCACACTACAGAATGTCTATGACAAGATATCGTATCATCACACTACAGAATGTCTATGACAAGTTATCGCATCATCACACTACAGAATGTCTATGACAAGATATCGCATCATCACGCTACAGAATGTCTATGACAAGATATCGTATCATCACACTACAGAATGTCTATGACAAGATATCGTATCATCACACTACAGAATGTCTATGACAAGTTATCGCATCATCACACTACAGAATGTCTATGACAAGATATCGCATCATCACGCTACAGAATGTCTATGACAAGATATCGCATCATCACACTACAGAATGTCTATGACAAGTTATCGTATCATCACGCTACAGAATGTCTATGACAAGTTATCGTATCATCACACTACAGAATGTGTCTGACAAGATATCGTATCATCACGCTACAGAATGTCTATGACAAGATATCGTATCATCACGCTACAGAATGTCTATGACAAGTTATCGTATCATCACGCTACAGAATGTCTATGACAAGATATCGCATCATCACGCTACAGAATGTCTATGACAAGTTATCGCATCATCACGCTACAGAATGTCTATGACAAGATATCGTATCATCACACTACAGAATGTCTATGACAAGATATCGCATCATCACACTACAGAATGTCTATGACAAGATATCGTATCATCACACTACAGAATGTCTATGACAAGTTATCGCATCATCACACTACAGAATGTCTATGACAAGATATCGTATCATCACACTACAGAATGTCTATGACAAGATATCGTATCATCACACTACAGAATGTCTATGACAAGTTATCGTATCATCACGCTACAGAATGTCTATGACAAGATATCGCATCATCACGCTACAGAATGTCTATGACAAGATATCGTATCATGACGCTACAGAATGTCTATGACAAGATATCGCATCATCACGCTACAGAATGTCTATGACAAGATATCGTATCATCACGCTACAGAATGTCTATGACAAGATATCGCATCATCACGCTACAGAATGTCTATGACAAGATATCGCATCATCACGCTACAGAATGTCTATGACAAGATATCGCATCATCACGCTACAGAATGTCTATGACAAGATATCGCATCATCACGCTACAGAATGTCTATGACAAGATATCGCATCATCACGCTACAGAATGTCTATGACAAGTTATCGCATCATCACACTACAGAATGTCTCTGACAAGTTATCGCATCATCACGCTACAGAATGTCTATGACAAGATATCGCATCATCACGCTACAGAATGTCTCTGACAAGTTATCGCATCATCACGCTACAGAATGTCTATGACAAGTTATCGTATCATCACACTACAGAATGTGTCTGACAAGATATCGCATCATCACGCTACAGAATGTCTATGACAAGTTATCGTATCATCACACTACAGAATGTGTCTGACAAGATATCGCATCATCACACTACAGAATGTCTATGACAAGTTATCGTATCATCACACTACAGAATGTGTCTGACAAGATATCGTATCATCACGCTACAGAATGTCTATGACAAGATATCGTATCATCACGCTACAGAATGTCTATGACAAGTTATCGTATCATCACGCTACAGAATGTCTATGACAAGATATCGCATCATCACGCTACAGAATGTCTATGACAAGTTATCGCATCATCACGCTACAGAATGTCTATGACAAGATATCGCATCATCACGCTACAGAATGTCTATGACAAGATATCGCATCATCACACTACAGAATGTCTATGACAAGATATCGTATCATCACACTACAGAATGTCTATGACAAGTTATCGCATCATCACACTACAGAATGTCTATGACAAGATATCGCATCATCACGCTACAGAATGTCTATGACAAGTTATCGCATCATCACACTACAGAATGTCTATGACAAGTTATCGCATCATCACACTACAGAATGTCTATGACAAGTTATCGCATCATCACGCTACAGAATGTGTCTGACAAGATATCGCATCATCACACTACAGAATGTCTATGACAAGTTATCGCATCATCACGCTACAGAATGTCTATGACAAGATATCGCATCATCACACTACAGAATGTCTATGACAAGATATCGTATCATCACACTACAGAATGTCTATGACAAGTTATCGCATCATCACACTACAGAATGTCTATGACAAGATATCGTATCATCACACTACAGAATGTCTATGACAAGATATCGTATCATCACACTACAGAATGTCTATGACAAGTTATCGCATCATCACACTACAGAATGTCTATGACAAGATATCGCATCATCACGCTACAGAATGTCTATGACAAGATATCGCATCATCACACTACAGAATGTCTATGACAAGTTATCGTATCATCACGCTACAGAATGTCTATGACAAGTTATCGTATCATCACACTACAGAATGTGTCTGACAAGATATCGTATCATCACGCTACAGAATGTCTATGACAAGATATCGTATCATCACGCTACAGAATGTCTATGACAAGTTATCGTATCATCACGCTACAGAATGTCTATGACAAGATATCGCATCATCACGCTACAGAATGTCTATGACAAGTTATCGCATCATCACGCTACAGAATGTCTATGACAAGATATCGTATCATCACACTACAGAATGTCTATGACAAGATATCGCATCATCACACTACAGAATGTCTATGACAAGATATCGTATCATCACACTACAGAATGTCTATGACAAGTTATCGCATCATCACACTACAGAATGTCTATGACAAGATATCGTATCATCACACAACAGAATGTCTATGACAAGATATCGTATCATCACACTACAGAATGTCTATGACAAGTTATCGTATCATCACGCTACAGAATGTCTATGACAAGATATCGCATCATCACGCTACAGAATGTCTATGACAAGATATCGTATCATGACGCTACAGAATGTCTATGACAAGATATCGCATCATCACGCTACAGAATGTCTATGACAAGATATCGTATCATGACGCTACAGAATGTCTATGACAAGATATCGCATCATCACGCTACAGAATGTCTATGACAAGATATCGCATCATCACGCTACAGAATGTCTATGACAAGATATCGCATCATCACGCTACAGAATGTCTATGACAAGATATCGCATCATCACGCTACAGAATGTCTATGACAAGATATCGCATCATCACGCTACAGAATGTCTATGACAAGATATCGCATCATCACGCTACAGAATGTCTATGACAAGTTATCGCATCATCACACTACAGAATGTCTATGACAAGATATCGCATCATCACGCTACAGAATGTCTATGACAAGTTATCGCATCATCACGCTACAGAATGTCTATGACAAGTTATCGCATCATCACGCTACAGAATGTCTATGACAAGATATCGCATCATCACACTACAGAATGTCTATGACAAGTTATCGCATCATCACGCTACAGAATGTCTATGACAAGTTATCGCATCATCACGCTACAGAATGTCTATGACAAGTTATCGCATCATCACACTACAGAATGTCTCTGACAAGTTATCGCATCATCACGCTACAGAATGTCTATGACAAGATATCGCATCATCACGCTACAGAATGTCTCTGACAAGTTATCGCATCATCACGCTACAGAATGTCTATGACAAGTTATCGTATCATCACACTACAGAATGTGTCTGACAAGATATCGCATCATCACGCTACAGAATGTCTATGACAAGTTATCGTATCATCACACTACAGAATGTGTCTGACAAGATATCGCATCATCACACTACAGAATGTCTATGACAAGTTATCGTATCATCACACTACAGAATGTGTCTGACAAGATATCGCATCATCACACTACAGAATGTCTATGACAAGTTATCGTATCATCACACTACAGAATGTCTATGACAAGTTATCGCATCATCACACTACAGAATGTGTCTGACAAGATATCGCATCATCACGCTACAGAATGTCTATGACAAGTTATCGCATCATCACACTACAGAATGTGTCTGACAAGATATCGCATCATCACACTACAGAATGTCTCTGACAAGTTATCGCATCATCACACTACAGAATGTCTCTGACAAGTTATCGCATCATCACACTACAGAATGTCTATGACAAGATATCGCATCATCACGCTACAGAATGTCTATGACAAGATATCGCATCATCACGCTACAGAATGTGTCTGACAAGGTGCTGGAGAACATCATCGCTGATCATCGTTAAAAAAAAGACATTCGAAAATTTGTTTTAACTGACGCCCCATTTGGACATTCTTTATATGCCTTACTGTACCTAATTATTGTACCCCTTTGGACATTCATTATATGCCTTACTGTACCTAATTATTGTACCCCTTTGGACATTCATTATATGCCTTACTGTACCTAATTATTGTACCCTTTTGGACATTCATTATATGCCTTACTGTACCTAATTAGTGTACCCCTTTGGACATTCATTATATGCCTTACTGTACCTAATTATTATACCCCTTTGGACATTCATTATATGCCTTACTGTTCCTAATTATTGTACCCCTTTGGACATTCATTATATGCCTTACTGTACCTAATTATTGTACCCCTTTGGACATTCATTATATGCCTTACTGATCCTAATTACTGTACCCCTTTGGTAATTCTTTATATGCCTTACTGTAACTAATTACTGTACCCTTTTGGACATTCTTTATATACCTTACTGTACCTAATTACTGTACCCTTTTAGACATTCTTTATACGCCTTGTTGTACCTAATTACTGTACCCCTTTAGACATTCTTTATATGCCTAACTGTACCTAATTACTGTACACCTTTGGACATTCATTATTTGCCTTACTGTACCTAATTACTGTACCCCTTTGGACATTATCTATATGCCTTACTGTACCTAATTACTGTACCCCTTTGGACATTCATTATATGCCTTACTGTACCTAATTACTGTACCCCTTTGGACTTTCATTATATGCCTTACTGTACCTAATTACTGTACCCCTTTGGACATTCTTTATATACCTTATTGTACCTAATTACTGTACCCCTTTGGGCATTCTTTATATGCCTTATTGTACCTAATTACTTTACCCCTTTGGACTTTCATTATATGCCTTACTGTACCTAATTACTGTACCCCTTTGGACATTCTTTATATGCCTTATTGTACCTAATTACTGTACCCCTTTGGACTTTCATTATATGCCTTACTGTACCTAATTACTGTACCCCTTTGGACATTCTTTATATGCCTTACTGTACCTAATTACTGTACCCCTTTGGACATTATCTATATGCCTTACTGTACCTAATTACTGTACCCCTTTGGACATTCATTATATGCCTTACTGTACCTAATTACTGTACCCCTTTGGACTTTCATTATATGCCTTACTGTACCTAATTACTGTACCCCTTTGGAAATTCTTTATATACCTTATTGTACCTAATTACTGTACCCCTTTGGACATTCTTTATATGCCTAACTGTACCTAATTACTGTACACCTTTGGACATTCATTATTTGCCTTACTGTACCTAATTACTGTACCCCTTTGGACATTATCTATATGCCTTACTGTACCTAATTACTGTACCCCTTTGGACATTCATTATATGCCTTACTGTACCTAATTACTGTACCCCTTTGGACTTTCATTATATGCCTTACTGTACCTAATTACTGTACCCCTTTGGACATTCTTTATATACCTTATTGTACCTAATTACTGTACCCCTTTGGGCATTCTTTATATGCCTTATTGTACCTAATTACTTTACCCCTTTGGACTTTCATTATATGCCTTACTGTACCTAATTACTGTACCCCTTTGGACATTCTTTATATGCCTTATTGTACCTAATTACTGTACCCCTTTGGACTTTCATTATATGCCTTACTGTACCTAATTACTGTACCCCTTTGGACATTCTTTATATGCCTTACTGTACGTAATTACTGTACCCCTTTGGACATTATCTATATGCCTTACTGTACCTAATTACTGTACCCCTTTGGACATTCATTATATGCCTTACTGTACCTAATTACTGTACCCCTTTGGACTTTCATTATATGCCTTACTGTACCTAATTACTGTACCCCTTTGGAAATTCTTTATATACCTTATTGTACCTAATTACTGTACCCCTTTGGGCATTCTTTATATGCCTTATTGTACCTAATTACTGTACCCCTTTGGACATTCTTTATATGCCTTACTGTACCTAATTACTGTACCCCTTTGGACATTCTTTATATGCCTTACTGTACCTAATTACTGTACCCCTTTGGACATTCTTTATATGCCTTACTGTACCTAATTACTGTACCCTTTTGGATATTCTATATATGCCTTACTGTACCTAATTACTGTACCCTCCTTACTTTTAGACCCCAATATAACTTCACCCTAATATTTCAATCACGTTGTCTTCAATATACCAACAAACAATTACAATCATTATTTGTCTTGATATGCTTATACAACTTCTAGTTTTTTCATGAACACAGAATTAACATAAAATAACATTAATAAAACAATTCATTTCAATTAAGGAAACAATACACACTTTGCAAAATGTGAATGTAAATAATGGAACTGTTGTGCATTTATACATTATTTTAATGTTTACTGTGATTGTAGACAAGGCACAGTTGAGATGATTTGTGAAAGTCGTCATCATCATTAAGTGCCGTCTCCGCAACGACGGTTGGCTGCAACGTATCTCCAACATCCCATGTCTCTTGTCTTGGTGGTGCATTCTGTTAGACTGTAACCTGTCCATCGTGTGATGTTACTCTCCTACTTGTATCTCTGTCTACCTCTTGCTCGCCTCCCTCTGACTTTGCCCTCAAGTAAGGTCTTCAATAAGGTGTCATGTCTTTTAATGTGTCCAAAGTATGTTATTTGCCTGATCTTTATTTCTCTTAGTAGTTCTTTCTTCATATTAAGTGTCTTTAGCACCTCTTTATTTGTTTTCTTCTCTTTCAATAATGTTCTCTATATACCCCCTATATGTTCCCTATTCTTCTATATACCCACATCTCAAAGGCCTCAATTCTGTCTTCTAATTGAAAGTCAAGCCTGAGACTTTTGTTTTTTATTGAAGTTTGAAAACCTCAACACACATAAAAATATATTGAAGAGAATGGTACATTAAATAAAACTAGAAATGCAAAGAATTAGCATCCTCTGTATGGCGAAAGCAAAAAAAATATATCCCTTTTTTGTCAGAACGAGCATTTCAGAAAAAATCAAATTAAGTATGGTTATAAAAAAAATAATGTGCATTTGGAACAATATTCATTGTTTCTTTGACTTTATCTTAAAAATATTTATTGAAACATGCTAATTACATTTTAACTGAAATACAGTCTTACATTTTAAGGCACCAAATCTCACATCGCTGCTACAGCCTCCTTGAGATCACCTCATGCCCCCTATAGAGACAGTCTCCTTGAAATCACCTCACGTCCCCTATAGAGTCAGCCTCATTGGGATCACCTCACGCCCCCTATAGAGGCAGCGCCCCCTCCAGTTTCGAGTTATTGTTATAAATAGAAGCTTGTTCTCTGACTTCTTTGGTGATTACACACTAGGTATAGGACGTGTGTATAGGAATGAATTTGTGTATAGGATTTGTGAATTTGTGAATTTGTGTATACTAACCACGACGTGTATAGGAATGAATTTGTATCGACTACACCACAAAACTCGAGTCCTCTAGATGTTGTATCATGACTCTACAACCCAAGAATCGAGTTCTCTAGATTTTGTATCATGACTCTATAACACAAGAATCGAGTCCTCTTCATGTTGTAAAATGACTCTACAACCCAAGAATCCTCTAGATTTTGTATCATGACTCTATAACACACGAATCGAGTCCTCTTTATGTTGTAAAATGACTCTACAACCCAAGAATCCTCTAGATGTTGTATCATGACTCTACAACACAAGAATCGAGTCCTCTAGATTTTGTATCATGACTCTATAACACAAGAATCGAGTCCTCTTTATATTGAAATGTCTCTACAACCCAAGAATCCTCTAGATGTTGTATCATGACTCTATAACACAAGAATCGAGTCCTCTTGATTTTGTATCATGATTCTACAACACAAGAATCGAGTCCTCTAGATGTTGTATCATGACTCTGCAACACAAGAATCGAGTCCTCTAGATTTTGTATCATGACTCTATAACACAAGAATCGAGTCCTCTAGACTTTGTATCATGACTCTACAACCCAATAATCCTCTAGATGTTGTATCATGCCTCTACAACCCAAAAATCCTCTAGATTTTTTATCATGACTCTACAACCCAGGAATCGAGTCCTCTAGATTTTGTATCATGACTCTACAACACAAGAATCCTCTAGATTTTGTATCATGACTCTACAACACAAGAATCCTCTAGATGTTGTATCATGACTCTACAACCCAAGAATCCTCTAGATTTTTTATCATGGCTCTACAACCCAGGAATCGAGTCCTCTAGATGTTGTATCATGACTCTACAACACAAGAATCCTCTAGATTTTGTATCATGACTCTATAACCCAAGAATCCTCTAGATTTTGTATCATGAATCTACAACAGAAGAATCGAGTCCTCTAGATTTTGAGCCAACAACATAATAGTTGTTTATGAGATCTATCCATTCGGTTATGCATTCCACCGAGGACGAGAATAAAGACACGAAATCATCTTCGTTTTCTTCAAATATATTATCTAATTCTAACAAATAACATTTTTTTAAATAATTTTTAAACATTGCGGGTACAGTTCGTCAGGGAATCTAATTTCAACAAATTAATATCAAACATGCAAGTTGAATTCAATTATCAAGTCACAGAGCTGCTTCGCGTGTCTGCCATCTCTGAATACCGAACAAAGTTGACATGTTCAACTGTTTGGATACGTGCAGGAACGGGTCGTGCACTCCCTCAAACATTCAGTGTTTTATCTCTTTGGTAAAGTGGATAAGTCATTTGTCTAGTGCTCAAAAGGTGGGGGGAGGAGGGTTCGATCATAGGTGTTTCTTACTTACAAGACTATTTTTTTAATTATTCTATCTGGGAGATACATGCCAATATGTTGATTCTATCTTACACATATGTGCCACTTTATTGATTCTATCTGAAAGATATATGCCACTTTATTGATTCTATCTGAAAGATATATGCCACTTTATTGATTCTATCTGAAAGATATGTGCCACTTTATTGATTCTATCTGAAAGATATGTGCCACTTTATTGATTCTATCTGAAAGATATGTGCCACTTTATTGATTCTATCTGAAAGATATGTGGCACTTTATTGATTCTATCTGAAAGATATGTGCCACTTTATTGATTATATCTGAAATATATGTGCCAATATGTTGATTCTATCTGAAAGTTATGTGCCAATATGTTGATTCTATCTGAAAGATATATGCCAATATATTGATTATATCTGAAAGATATGTGCCAATATATTGATTCTATCTGACAGATATGTGCCAATATGTTGATTCCATCTGAAAGATATTTCCAATATGTTGATTCTATCTGAGAGATACGTGCCAATATGTTGATTCTATCTGGGAGATGTGTGCAAAATATTGATTCTATCTAGAATGTATGTGCCAATATGTTGATTCTAGCCAAACGGACGTCGACATCAGTGCACAACTCTGACACTTACGACCGTTTTCTTTGTTATTCAATCCGCCCATGTTGAGAGAGTCCACAAACTGTGAGGCATGTAGCTCAATTGTTGTATTTATGTTTAAGAATGAAGCTGAATTTATTGCACAGCGAGTTGGCTTTGGGTTATTCCAAAATCCCCGCTTGACTGGTTCCTAGAATGAAAATCGGAACACTAATGGGAATGTCCCGTCTGCTATGATGTTAGTTTCTAATCAAGCATCAAGATGATTCTAGCTGGAAGATACGTGCGACAATGCTGATTCTAGCTGGAAGATACATGCCCCTTTGTTGACTCTAGCTGGAAGAAGTGCTACTGTTTATTCTAGCTGGCAGGTACTTGCAACTTTGAGGGACGGATCATATATTGGCAAACGACGGAACAACGAAGTCAGTCTTCTATGCTTTTAAATCTTGCACACACACAATCACAATCTCTCGTGTAGCTCTGCTAAATTTGTCTGCATACTGACAATGTAGAAGGCATCTTGTGAGTGATGTGATGTTCTAGGACATGTATTGTGTTTAATGTCTGCGCGCTAGCAGACCAATGAAGTTCATTTCGCAAACTGATCGGCTTCGGTGCTTCAGACCATGTAGCTCCCCGAATCTGCTGCTTTATTCTGTTTCTTCTGCGCTAGTCTCCCATTTCTTTAAGCTAACAGGATGTACTCCACAGAATGGAGTGCTTTGTTAATTCATTTATGGCACGACTGGGACACTGCACCTCTCAGTCTGACATATCCGACTTCAGCATGGCTTCGTCATATCTAAAGATATGCATAGCAGGTCACAGTAGTGATATTATTTTCTCCCCTTTCGGACCCCAATAACACACATACGAAAGGATATCAAGATAAACAAAAATAGGTAGAAGTGTTAACAAAATAAATCATAAAACTACCTACCAATGAGATACAGTGACAGACGACGTTTCGACTAAAAATTCTTCATCTGGACAAACAAATCTTATATAGAGACAAACATGGTTATGATAGGAAGGAAAGAAAAGGAGTAGGGACAATAGCGAATAATGGAGAAAGCAAAGATGGAGCACCATGACAGGGAAGAAGAGGGTGTGGGGAGAAGATAGTGGTAAGTGAGGAGGGGATAGCGCACAGAAAAAAGGGAATAGTAAAAATAGATGAGATAATAGCAAGAAAAAAAAAGAAATTAAAATACTTATCTCAAAAAGTGGCAGCAGGCAATGAACTTCTTCCCTGTCATGCTGCTCCATCTTTGTCCCTCCGTCATTCGCTATTGTCCCTCTGTCCTTTTCTTTCCTTCCTATCATAACCATGTATGCCTCTATGTAACATTTGTTGTCCTGTGGTATTTTGTTTGTCCTGATAAAGGCTTTTTAGTCGAAACGTAGTATGTCACTGTATCTCATTGTTAGATTGTTTTATGAGTCATTTTGGTAACACATCTACCTATTTGTGTTCATCTTGATATTTGCACTGTGTTACCCTAGCCACTTCTCGTTTAGGGTTTCTACCCTACACTGGAATATTTACACAAAAGGATAGTACAATTACCCATAAACATATATTTCATAATCCGTTATATTTCTGAGACTCCACATGCATGAAATATTATCCAATCAGTTCACAGTTCGTCAAATACTCCACATGTAGGAAATACTATCCATCAGTTCACAGTTCGTCAAATACTTCACATGTATGAAATACTATCCATCAGTTCACAGTTCGTCAAATACTTCACATGTAGGAAATACTATTCATCAGTTCACAGTTCGTCAAATACTCCACATGTAGGAAATATTCATGAATAACTTTGCATAAATCATGCCAACTATATTCATTCTTGAAGTTATTTTCGTGTGTTCAATTTTCATTAAACACTAGATATTACAAAACTTTAATCAAACAATGTCCTAGTTATTGAACTTTCATGTCCTAGTACTTAAACTTTCATGTCCTAGTACTTAAACTTTCATGTCCTAGTACCTAAACTTTCATGTCCTAATACCTAAACTTTCATGTCCTAGTACTTAAACTTTCATGTCCGAGTACTTAAACTTTCATGTCCTAGTACTTAAACTTTCATGTCCTAGTAGTTAAACTTTCATGTCCTAGTACTTACTTAAACTTTCATGTCCTAGTAGTTACTTAAACTTTCATGTCCTAGTAGTTAAACTTTCATGTCCTAGTAGTTAAACTTTCATGTCCTAGTAGTTAAACTTTCATGTCCTAGTAGTTAAACTTTCATGTCCTAGTAGTTAAACTTTCATGTCCTAGTAGTTGGACTTTCATGTCCTAGCACTTAAATTGTCATGAAACAATGTTCTAGTTGTTGCATTTACATGAAACAATGTTCTAGTTGTTGAACTTTCATGAAATGTTAGTTGTTCAGCTTTCACAAAACACTCCAAATGCTCTAAATATTTCATGCAGAAACTTCTCATTCAAATATCATTTTTTTTAAAGTTAAACTTTTCTCAACTGTCCTTGAGAAACTTGAGCTATATTCAAATTACATTAAGAAATTCCAGCTATCTCTAATTTTCATTAGAAAACTTCAGATACACTCCACTAAAATTTCACAACTTCAGCTACACTCCACTAAATTTTCACAACTTCAGCTACACTCCACTAAATTTTCACAACTTCAGCTACACTCCACTCAAATTTCACAACTGAATCATATTTTTCATGAAAAACTAGAGATCAATTACTGTTTCATGAATAACTTCACATGTAATCATACTTGAGACAGAACTACACCTGTAACAACTGCCATCACCTGCGTACTGCCATAAAACACACCAACTTTCATTTACTAACTTGAAAATAGTATACCTTTTTTTTTCCTGACACCTGTATTAAATTTTCAAACGTAGACGTGTCACCAGCCTTCTATCCGTAAACATAAACATATCTGCACCTTTCATCAAATGACCCACATATCTTAATTTGTATCATAAATAGATATATTAAAACGACAAGAATATCAGGTGCGGTGTATCAGTCCGCGCGGTAATCAGCGGTGAATAAGTTCATTCTCAGTACGACGTAACGATAACATGTGTGAAACGTCATCAGTTATTGATAAGGTCCGTCGAAGTCCTGCGCCACGCTGTGTCAAGTAGAATCATAGAAATTACAAGTGCCTTTCCCTTTTTAACCCTCTCCCCCCTTCTGAATCCCTTTTCTCTGAATACCATTGGTGCATTTACGTACTATAAAAACGAGTTCAGTGATTGGGGATATAGAGATGTATCGGCAAAGGAACACGTGCAATAACAGGTAAAGTAAGGTAAAGGTATGTCAAAAGGCAGCAGCCTGCCGTCGGAGATGAAGATAACTCTTTATGTACTAGACTGCATCAACTTTTAGTTGGGATGGCATGTTCCTCTCCTTGCTGTCTTTCCCTTCCCTAACGTGCAATTACAATATGGTTTCAAAGGTTGTATGTTTAATATATATTGTTGTCGTTAATCCAATGTAAGACATACTAATCATCTTAGATGTACTTCGTTACATTTATTTAGTGTTATACCATTGATGAGTTCGTAAAAACTATCCCTTGTCTGTGACTTCTTAAAATATATGGCTTGTCTGTGAGTTCTTAAAATATATGGCTTGTCTGTGAGTTCTTAAAATGTATGCCATGTCTATGAGTTCGTATAATATATGTTTTGTCTATGAGTTCGTAAAATGTATGGCCTTGTCTATGCGTTCGTAAAATGTATGCCTTGTCTATGAGTTCGTAAAATGTATGTTTTGTCTATGAGTTGGTAAAATGTATGTTTTGTCTATGAGTTGGTAAAATGTATGTTTTGTCTATGTTTTGGTAAAATGTATGTTTTGTCTATGAGTTGGTAAAATGTATGGTTTGTCTATGAGTTGGTACAATGTATGTTTTGTCTATGAGTTGGTAAAATGTATGTTTTGTCTATGAGTTGATAAAATGTATGTTTTGTCTATGAGTTCGTATAATATATGTTTTGTCTATGAGTTCGTAAAATGTATGGCCTTGTCTATGAGTTCGTAAAATGTATGCCTTGTCTATGAGTTCGTAAAATGTATGTTTTGTCTATGAGTTGGTAAAATGTATGTTTTGTCTATGAGTTGGTAAAATGTATGTTTTGTCTATGTTTTGGTAAAATGTATGTTTTGTCTATGAGTTGGTAAAATGTATGGTTTGTCTATGAGTTGGTACAATGTATGTTTTGTCTATGAGTTGGTAAAATGTATGTTTTGTCTATGAGTTGGTAAAATGTATGTTTTGTCTATGAGTTGGTAAAATGTATGTTTTGTCTATGAGTTGGTAAAATGTATGGTTTGTCTATGAGTTGGTAAAATGTATGTTTTGTCTATGAGTTGGTAAAATGTATGTTTTGTCTATGAGTTGGTAAAATGTATGTTTTGTCTATGAGTTGGTAAAATGTATGTTTTGTCTATGAGTTGGTAAAATGTATGTTTTGTCTATGAGTTGGTAAAATGTATGTTTTGTCAAATGAGTTGGTAAAATGTATGTTTTGTCTATGTTTTGGTAAAATGTATGTTTTGTCTATGAGTTGGTAAAATGTATGTTTTGTCTATGAGTTGGTAAAATGTATGTTTTGTCTATGAGTTGGTAAAATGTATGTTTTGTCTATGAGTTGGTAAAATGTATGTTTTGTCTATGAGTTCGTATGTGGCTGATAATATACTAAATAGCATACACAACAGTTTAAGTAAGTTTGAACTATGCTATTTTTCTCATGAAAATACAGACATAACAAAATATAAATAGAATAGCTACCTAGGGACTTACATGTTGAGAATGATTTTGCTGTTTACTGCAGTTATATTTCTTCTTCTTCTGCGGTCACGTTATATTGTCAGGCCTGTCGTCAGGGCGATGTCCACTGTCTTCTCTAGGTCAGAGCAGCTGCCCTATATCTTTTGCCTCAAGTCTGAATCCTCTGGCCAGGTCTGCTGTCTCTGCTTTTTGTATGTTCGGCAGTCCTGAAGTATGTGTTCAGGAGTTTGGATTCCGGATTCCCATGGACATACATCTGTGTATGAGATCCTCAATCGGTAAAGGTGACCCAACAGTCTGCAATGGCCTGTTCTAAAGAGAAATAATGTGGTCTCTTGATATCTATGGAGGTGATGTATTGCATCATATTTGTCTTCCACTTCCATTTGTGTTTTCCACTTTGCTGTCTAAGTGTTCTAAATTATTGTTTTGCTTATCTGTTGTACAGTGGATGTCTATGTTGTTCCATTTCGCTTCTTGTTTTTGACAGAGCATCCGCTTTCACATTTTCTATGATTCCACAGTGTGATAGTATCCAGTAATGGCAATTGTTGATGATTTTTGGATATGTCTTAGCTCATGTCTGATGTTGTACAGAAGGCTTTCATTTCTATTGTTCTGGATTGATTCCAGTAGGGATCTGCAATTTGTGAATAGCTATCTTCTTTGGTCCTTGCAGTCCTGGTACGGTGAAGACTTTCAGTGCTTGATGGAGTGCAACTGCTTCTGCTCTAAAGTTAGAGGAGTATTTCCCGGTTGGAAAAGCTTTTGATATTGTCTTCCCATCTTTGAATCTTATAAGAATTCCACCTCCTCCATTCCTTACTGCTTCTGCCAATTCATCTCTGCAGTTATGTAATACAAGCCAAAATAATAACAGCATGAACACAGAGCGAGACAAGCATAAGGATATTTGTTTACATTGTCGTTGTTGCTCCATTGTTGAATATGTTCATACAGAAATACGCTTAATCTGGTCCAAGCAGGTCAGTGATCATCTAGAAAATCATCAGGGAGGTATGTAATCTTCTCCGGGTCACGAGGGAAAGCATCCTAAAGTCTTCACTGACATCCATCGGTGGTTGTAATTTGGGAAAAATACATTATACCAACAGATCATGGTGTCTATACGTTTGCAATGAAGGAGTTTTTCGTTACTATTTTGTCTCTGTAAAGGTCTGCTTAACTGGAGGTTTTAGAGGCTTACTGGCATAAGGAGGGGTTTGTTTAACTAGAGCTTTTAGAGGCTTACTGTCGTGGGGAGGGGTCTATTTAAATGGAGGTTTTAGAGGGTTACTGGCATGAGGAAGGGTCTGCTTTAATGAAGGTTTTAGAGGCTTACTTGCATGAGGAGGGGTCTGCTTAAATGGAGGTTTTAGAGGCTTACTGTCGTGAGGAGGGGTCTGCTTAAATGGAGGTTTTAGAGGCTTACTTGCATGATGAGGGGTCTGCTTAAATGGAGGTTTTAGAGGCTTACTGGCATGAGGAGGGGTCTGCTTAAATGGAGGTTTTAGAGGCTTACTGGCGTGAGGAGGGGTCTGCTTAAATGGAGGTTTTAGAGGCTTACTGGCATGAGGAGGGGTCTGCTTAAATGGAGGTTTTAGAGGCTTACTGGCATGAGGAGGGGTCTGCTTAAATGGATGTTTTAGAGGCTTACTGGCATGAGGAGGGATGTGCTTAAATTAAGGTTTTGAAGGCTTACTGTCATGAGTGGTGTTGTCTACTCAACTGATTATCGGATTGAGGGGTGTCTGCTTAACTGCCTTTTTTATTGCGTTTTGAATCTAAGGAGTTCCCGCCAAAAACGGATGTGCCGGGCCATTGGCGCAAATAAAACGGCGACACAACGCATTTCCATTCTCTAGAATACATCCTGCTGGAAATGTAGTAGGACTGTGATCCTGCTTTAAGGGAGATCCAGCAGGAGTTTGAGAATGAACGCTGAAGAAGAAGAAGAATTTAAGGAGTTAATGGCTGGTCCTTTAAACTCTCGCTGAATGGAGCAGAAAAGTGGTTTTGCTGGATTTACAACAAGATTTTATTCCAAAAAACGGAAATGTGTAATGTCGAGTTCTTATTTGGCGTCAGTGGTCCGATATATCCCGACATACAGTGGTATTTATACTTTTGTGTTTTACTAATTCACTGAACTATGGAATTCCGTAGTCATATCGCTGGTAGGCTAACATGTGTGTGACACAGTACGTTTGCCTATTCTATTTTGTCACACATCTAAATGTTACCTACGATCATATTTGTCCTTTGGATACTGTCTGAATCGCTAGCGGTCTAACCACAGACACCCATCAGACACGGTTATCGCAATGCGTTTATTTCACGGGTATTCCAAACCTACCTTCATTTACAGGTATAACTCTAAGAGGTCATCCGAGTATATAGTGAGATGTTTCTTCCAGTGATGATCTCTCTAATATTCATCTTCATGGCTAGAAATGTTTCTTCTTGTGTGCGCACGTTTTCCCCAACTCACAAGCTAATCTCATATTTTGTCACAATTTTTTACTTTAGTCTTCTATCACACAATCACTATGGATGATCAAGGGATGCAGGCCAGTGGACATCCCCCCCCCCCGACCTATCTTTTTGATAGGTGGGGAGACCTTTCAAAAGGGCCCTATGTAACGGGAAATGCCAGATGCATATCACTGTAGATAGGTCAAGACAATCGATGAAAGAATGACCAATCAGTGTGCTATGAAGTATATGCTACGTTTGTGGCATGGCTTGAATATCCTTGGATATCGTTGGCACTTAAGTGTCTTCCATCAAGGAACAAAACTGTATCCATGAACACCCAAATATTGATGTGCAAGAAAAATGCATACATGAACCAAACACAGCTATGGATCATCATCATCATCAAGTGCCGTCTCCGCAACGAAGTTTGGCTGCAACGTATCTCCACAATCTCCTGTCTCTTGTCTTGGTGGTGCACTTCTAGACTGTAACGTGTCCATCATGTGATGTTACTCTCCCACTTGTATCTCTGCCTACCTCTTGCTCGCTTCCCTTTGACTTTACCCTCAAGTAAGGTCTTCAATAGGGTGTCATGTCTTTTAATGTGACCAAAATATTTTATTTGCCTGATCTTTATTTCTCTTAGTAATTTTTTCTTCATATTAAATGTTTTCAGCACCTCTTTGTTTTCTTCTCTTTTCATGATGTTCTCCCTATTCTCCTATACACCCACATCTCAAAGGCATCAATTATGTCTTCTAATTGTTTGTTTAGTGTCCAAGTTTCTGAGCAATACATTATTATAGAGTAGATGTAGTATTTTATAATTCTCATTTTAACTTGTTTGTAATTTGTTTAGATGTTAATATTTTCCTCATATCATTGAAGGTACTTTTTGTCGTTTCTCCTTTTAATTTCTGTTTCACATCTGCCGTTATTTGTGACTGTGTCCAAGATATTGATAATGCTCTGCATGAACTACTTTCTCAGAGCGAAATTGATTTCTTCATCATCATCTGTTTGGATTCTCTTCCACCTTTTTCTAACGTATAATACCAGCTGTAACAAATTACGATTTAACCAAACCTCTTGGGCGCTCTCTTGAGCGCTCTTGATTCAACTTGGACGCCCAGTGTGGAATATACACGTGGAGCAAAGAATAGCAACACTGTTTACCTTCAAAGCATGTCGTAAAAGGTGACTAAGGAGGTTATGGGATGGAGTTGGCTGTCCCATCCCATATAGGGTCAAGGACCCACAGCCATGCTGAAGTCGGATGTGTCAGGCCGAAAGTCGCAGATATCGCATCAATACTGTAAACCATGATACAGCGCATTCCGTTCTCCAGACTACATCCTGCTGATCTGCAGGAGTTTTAGAACGAATGCAGAAGAAGAAGAAGAAGAAGAAGACTCTTTCCACATAAAGACAAAATACGACTGGGTTTTTTTTCACTGAAGAGATGTGAGGAAACGTGTATAATCTATTGAATGTATCGGCACGCAACCTAACCAAATATGATGATGAATTTAAGCTTCTATCACCATAATCTCCAATATTACAGAAATTGTAATTGTAATACAAATTGAGAGTGTCTTGATGAAAGGTTTCTTAATTAAAGGTGCCTTAATAAAAAGGTGTTTTGATAAAAGTTCAGTCAGTTCCTCTTTTGTCAAGTTTGGCACATAGAACAGATGTCATAGTTTTCCATGTCTGTCAGTCAGTTGCTAGGGATTGTAGGTCTTGTGCATTTATACCTGTTGATTTTAATTCATTCATAAATGTTCTTCTGAGCGTTGTTTTTGGTCTTCCCTGTTACTTTTTCCGTCCGTGTCCACATGAAGGCTTGTCGTGGAATTCTGTCTTCCTTCATTCTAAGTACGTGGCCTATGTATGATGAAAGGTGTTTTGATGAAAGGTGTTTTGATGAAAGGTTTCTTATTTAAATATGCCTTGATAAAAGGTGTCTTGATATAAGGTGTCGTGATAAAAGATGTCTTGATGAAAGGTGTCTTGACGAAATATTTCTTAATTAAAGGTGCCTTACTTAAAGGTGTTTTGATGAAAGGTGTCTTAATTAAAGGTCCCATGATAAAATATGTTTTGATGAAAGTTGTTTGGGGGAGGACCTTCATGAAATGTGTGAGAGGTAAGACATGCAAGACATAAATTTAAGATCAGTCCATGTCTCCCCCCCCCCCCCTATCATTTCGGGGCTCCATATACTCATACCTTGAAGGCGATCCGTTAATGTTATATAAAGTTATTACGTTTATTTAACGTTTATCTGCAGAAACGTTTGTGAAATAACAATCTAAATCTACATAAACTCGCCGTAGAGCAATCATCTATTCAGCAGAGGCATACATTAACTAAATTGTAGAATACAACATTTAGAGAAAAAACACGCATAATTTTTTTATCAACTTTTTTTTAACGTTTCACTGTACTAATTTGTCATGCTTTGTCGTGCAAAGCGTGTCTCTGAAGGCGAAGTTACCTGGATCAATTTATGTTGCTGACCGTTCAAAATGCTGTGGCAACCTAATCGATGTAAATACTGTATCACAGAAAATCCACACAACCAAAACATATTGGGTTGATAGCTACTTATTGTATAGCATATTCACGTGTCCAATCTTTGACTACAAGAGTAATACTTATTCTATAGCATATTCACGTGTCCAATCTTTGACTACAAGAGTAATACTTATTCTATAGCATATTCACTTGTCCAATCTTTGACTACAAGAGTAATACTTATTCTATAGCATATTCACGTGTCCAATCTTTTGCGACAGGAGTACTACTTTATCAACTACTTTCGTTATCAAACTCCTGCAGATTTGCAGGATGTAGTACGGGAAAAAACATGAGTCTGTCGGAGTTTGCAGCTTAGCTGCGATATTTGTGAATTTCAGCCTAACACATGCGACTTCTGCGTGTCTTCTGGATCACTTTGGCACTGTGGGACAGCAAATTCCACTTCGCAACCTCCTTACGACATATTTTGCAAGTTAAATGTCACTCTGCTTCCCATTCGGGCCCCGGCAACACAGGGCGGAAATGAGTATTACAACGTGATGAGACAAAACTGCAAGTGAGGATGTAGGGCACTCAGGACGACCTTCTGGTGACAACTGAACTCATGGAAGCATCCCATCTACATGTATAGACAGTGGAGCATAGTAAATTGATCGCAGAAGAAGACGAAGAATATGATAGTCTATCAACGTGTGCGCCTTCCACGGCGTATTTTCTATCATAATGTTCCCTCACCGACGTATTTTCTATCATAATACTCCCTTACCGACGTATTTTCTATCATAATGCTCCGTTACTGACGTATTTTCTATAATAATGCTCTCTCACCGACGTATGCTCTCTTACCGACGTATCTTCTATCATAATGCTCTCTTACCGACGTGTGCTCTCTACCAACGTATTTTCTATCATAATGCTCCCTTACCGACGTATCTTCTATCATGATGCTCTCTCACCGACGTATCTTCTATCATGATGCACATAAAACGTTTCCATTTCCACTTTCCACTTCGTCACATCACGGCTATCTCAAGTATTTTCAACGCATACAAAAACCCTCGCGTCTCGTTCAACTTGAGATTGCTATCTATTCCCGTTTGAATGTCTCATCCAGCTTGTTCTCCTCTACACGGTAATAACGTCCATATTTTTTTCTATAATTAATGCAAGTCCTTCACCAAAATAATCCAGACTACTGATCCCAAACAACGTCACTTATCTAGGCTGATGCGGCTGTTCGCTAGTCACTTTGCGAATATCGTGTCCCCAACCAATGAAAAACACAGGGAGATTCTGATCAGCCTAGATAAGCGACGTTGTTGGCGATCAGCCCGCATGGCTATTCTGGAGTATCACTTCAAGTAAACCTACTTTAATTCTTAAGTAATCGATGCCTCAAACTAAACCACAGATTCTGTTCAAAGAATACGCCCTTGAGTGACGTTTACCACCGATATATGAAAACGGAATGTTCGCATCCAGCAATTTGTTTTAGAAAACCTTCATAATTCTAGGATTACGAGACTAGAATATAACCATCTATGCTCGTGTGGGATTTCAAAACGTGGACCAGAAACTACATTTTAACGATCGCCAAGTAGGAAGGATGTTGATATATCATTTCTTTCGATTGTGTGCTATACAAGAATATCAGTGATATACAAGGATATCAGTTACATGCGTGTTTCCTGGGAGCATAATCATAGATAGCATAGGCGTACACGATAGGGGAACAGATGGAACTACGCCTATGATACGAAAAAGGGGAGAAGTCCAACACTATGTAATGTGCGTCTTGAGAGACTACTAATGTGACGTCGGGGTGGATGTGGTTTGGTTGTCATACCCAGTAGAAGGCCAAATAACCTAAAAATTCTTGCCGTAGTCGGATGTGTCGTGCCAAAACGGGCAAATATCGAAATCAATCAGTAAAACCAAGACACTATGCATTCAGTTCTCTGATTGAACCCGCGCTACAACTGTAAACGTTTTATTGATTGAAGCTGCGCAGCAACTGCATAACATAACATACCATAACATACAATATTATTTGTCGAAGAAATACATCATCGAAAAAGAAATATCATTTCGGGGAAACTGTCAAAAAATGTTTTGAAGCAATGACTAGGTGACGGTCGAGACTTGTTCTACCAAGTATATGACAGTGGACACTTGATCTACAAAGCATATGACAGTGGAGACTTGATCTACCAGGTATACGACAGTGGATACTTGATCTACCAAGAAATATGACAGTGGACACTTGATCTACCAGGTATGTGACAGTGGAGACTTTACCTACCAGGTATATTGCAGTGGAAATTTGGTCTACCAGGTATGTGACAGTGGGGACTTTACCTACCAGGTATATTGCAGTGGAGATTTGGTCTACCAGGCATATCGCAGTGGAGATTTGGTCTAGCAGGTATGTGACAGTGGAGATTTGGTCTAGCAGGTATGTGACAGTGGAGATTTGGTCTACCAGGTATGTGACAGTGGAGATTTGGTCTACCAGGTATGTGACAGTGGAGATTTGGTCTACCAGGTATGTGACAGTGGAGATTTGGTCTACCAGGTATGTGACAGTGGAGATTTGGTCTACCAGGTATGTGACAGTGGAGATTTGGTCTACCAGGTATGTGACAGTGGAGATTTGGTCTACCAGGTATGTGACAGTGGAGATTTGGTCTACCAGGTATGTGACAGTGGAGATTTGGTCTACCAGGTATGTGACAGTGGAGATTTGGTCTACCAGGTATGTGACAGTGGAGATTTGGTCTACCAGGTATGTGACAGTGGAGATTTGGTCTACCAGGTATGTGACAGTGGAGATTTGGTCTACCAGGTATGTGACAGTGGAGATTTGGTCTACCAGGTATGTGACAGTGGAGATTTGGTCTACCAGGTATGTGACAGTGGAGATTTGGTCTACCAGGTATGTAGTTAAGTTTTGTATATTACTTGTCCATGTTGTTTCACCTCAGACCTAATTTCAACTCTTCCGGGCGCTCTCTATATTACATCTGACTCAGCCATGTGAACATCTATAATGTCATTCTTACTTGTCCTTTTATGTTGTGTATGCAGTCTTGATAACGGCCCTGTGATCGAAACGTCGACTTTTGTATTTCCAGTGATAAGAAAAACTTCATTACCTTGTTCGTAGCTTTACCTAACGGATTTCTTTTTTGCGCAGTAAGTACATATTCATGATAGGTTTGGAAGCTGGTTGTTACTCCAGTGTCATAACTGAGTCCTGGAGTAGCGCTAGTTCAATGTCAGGAGTTCAAATATGCCACACAGACAAAGTTGGTGCACACTGCTGATGTAACTACGTCACTCATGTTCAATTGAATGGTTAATGTATCCGCAAAGTAAATGGTTCGCGGTCGTACTAACTCCGCCCTCCTCTTGTCTGTCACCGGAAGGGTGTCAACAGCAGCAAACAAACGGAGCCACCCCGAACTGGTATCTCAGCCGCCCACTTCACCAACGCCAGAAGTCAACAGCCGTAAACTGTTTTAATGAAATTGAAACCTTCCGTACATCAAGAGTATCGACTTACACCCTTTACTTTGTGACTGTCAAATGAAGTTCGAATAATTTGAGACCGCTGCCAAATAGGAATATATTCTATTTTCTCAATCAATTTATTCATAGCAGACATTTAGAAATCCGTTGCAATTTCAATGAAGTAACCAACAGACAAGTACGGAAAGGAATATCTTTGCAGCTGTGAGTTATATCCCCGTGAATCAGATAACATACTAGTTTAACATTGAATGTAGAATGTAATGGGATATTTATACCCCATCCCATTTCCATCGATCCCATTTGTTAGTCTTTCTTTGATTAGTACGTTCCCTATAAATCCGTGTCCCTCCCTATCTCATCAAAAGCAGGTTGGCTGTTTTTTTTTCTACTCTAATATTTTGTGACCGTAAAAGTATAATGTCCCTGACATCTTTCCCTTGCAAGATGTAATACGAGAACATTATAAATCCACCATGGTGGCACTAGAATACATTACAATACATTATTTATTGTTATTATTATTATGGTTGAGTTTTTGGTCATCGTCGATCACGACGGACGAACATCATCATCACATCACAATACATTCCACCATGGTGACACTACAATACATTCCACCATGGTGATACTACACTTTAATAAAAGATTTCAAAGCTCAAGTCATGGCATATTCAGTAATTAAATACTTTGATCAGAATAAAACAATGCAAGAGATAACAGAGGTACACAAAAAATAAAGGAGAAAGACAACTTACCCTCATCTCAAGAGAAATAAAAAACGACAGTTTTCTCTTATTTCAATAGAATGGAGACAGTGGTCGTTATGGTCGTAACCTTCGATAACAGTTACCATGTTGTTTCGACATGCCGACGTTGTGCTTGAACTAGTTACGGGAACAGCGTGGATCGGCGGAAAAACAAGGAAAACTGTCGCAAGGGCCAGAGTTGTGCCCTGATGTCGACGTCTGTTTCGTCGGCATTGGACTGGAAACTTCATCGAGTCGAATGGCTGCTGGAACAGAAAGCGGGTCACTTATGGGAGTCCCCACATGCTGTGAGGCCAGTTTTCTAATCAAGAATCAAGAATATTATAAATGAAAACGTAATATAAGAAAATTATAAATGAAAATGTAATATAAGAAAATTATAAATGAAAATAAATATAGTTTCACACAAGGCTCGAACCCGATACCTCCAAGAGGCGCTACAATATATACAAAAACTAAAAAGCATCAGTCATATAGTCCTAGTGTATTGTAATGTCACCATGGTGGAATGTATTGTAGTGTCACCATGGTGGAATGTATTGTAGTGTCACCATGGGGGAATGTATTGTAGTGCCACCATGGTGCAATGACGACATAGGGAAAGCATGGAGAAACAAACGGCAGGCACTCAGTGCTTGGCAGAACGCATGCAAATCCGACTGTGAACCATCTAATAACCCAAAAATATTTTTTTTTAAAGATGTGGGGGAGAAACACTCTGAATTCTGGACATTAAGAGAAGGGGGGGGGGTTCAGATTGCCCACAAAAGTGTAGAGATTACTTATGGACAGCATCTAGGAAGCGAGATTAATCATATCCCTAGGTTGACCAGATTCAATATGAAAGGGACGAGATAGTGTGGTGACTGACGAGACTCAGTGTGAAAGGACGAGAGATGAGGCTGATGAGATTGAGTGTGAAAGGACGAGAGAGAGTGAGGCTGATGAGATTGATTGTGAAAGGACGAGAGAGAGAGAGGCTGATGAGATTGAGTGTGAAAGGACGAGAGAGAGAGAGGCTGATGAGATTGAGTGTGCAAAGACGAGAGTGAGGCTAATGAGGATGAGTGTGAAAGGACGAGAGATGAGGCTGATGAGATTAAGTGTGAAAGGACGAGAGAGAGTGAGGCTAATGATATTGAGTGTGAAAGGACGAGAGAGAGTGAGGCTGATGAGATTGATTGTGAAAGGACGAGAGAGAGTGTGGCTGATGAGATTGAGTGTGAAAGGACGAGAGTGAGGCTGATGAGATTGAGTGTGAAAGGACGAGAGAGAGTGAAGCTGATGAGATTGAGTGTGAAAGGACGAGAGAGAGTGAAGCTGATGAGATTGAGTGTGAAAGGACGAGAGAGAGTGAAGCTGATGAGATTGAGTGTGAAAGGACGAGAGAGAGTGAGGCTGATGAGATTGAGTGTGAAAGGACGAGAGAGAGAGTGAGGCTGATGAGATTGAGTGTGAAAAGACGAGAGTGAGGCTAATGAGGATGAGTGTGAAAGAACGAGAGATGAGGCTGATGAGATTGAGTGTGAAAGGACGAGAGAGAGTGAGGCTGATGAGATTGAGTGTGAAAGGACGAGAGAGAGTGAGGCTAATGAGGATGAGTATGAAGGGACGAGAGATCAGGCTGATGAGATTGAGTGAGAAGAGATAAGAGAGTGAGGCTGATGAGATTGAGTGAGAAGAGAAAAGAGAGTGAGGCTGATGAGATTGAAGAACTTTCACTTTAATAAAATTTTCAACGCTCAAGTCATAGCATATTCAGTAATTAAAAACTTTGATCAGAATAAAAAATGCAAGTGATATCAGAGGTACACAAAAAATAAAGGAGAAAGACAACTTACCCTCATCTGAAGTTCTCTCTTATTTCAATAGAAAGGACACAGTTTTCCCTCATCTCAAGAGATAGAAGAATAATAGCTTTCCCTCATCTCAAGAGAAAGGAGACAGTTTTCTCTCAAGAGAAAGGAGAAATACATCTTTCCTTCACCTCAAGAGAAAGAAGACAGTTTCTATAGAAAGTGTCTCTAGGAGACAGACTAGAGTTTAGCTGTCTGGCCGCGGCATAAAGGTAACAGATGATATAACGCTGACTATAGCTTCATTTCTCTTATGATATCTGGCTACGTCTTCCTTTCTCTTATGATATCTGGCTGACTACGTCTTCCTTTCTCTTATGATATCTGGCTGACTACGTCTTCCTTTCTCTTATGATATCTGGCTGACTACGTCTTCCTTTCTCTTATGATATCTGACTGACTACGTCATCTTTCTCTTATGATATCTGGCTGACTACGTCATCTATCTCTTATGATATATGGCTGACTACGTCATCTTTCTCTTATGATATCTGGCTGACTACGTCTTCCTTTCTCTTATGATATCTGGCTGACTACGTCATCTATCTCTTATGATATCTGGCTGACTACGTCTTCCTTTCTCTATGATATCAGTTCTCGTTGTGAAAGATTGACTACATTAGTAAGATACGAATTATTTCAATGTTAGATATACGACGTGTTGGCCGGAACCATTTACCAGAGAGTCAATGTCCAATAGACATTACTATTATATTATCATTATTATTCTGTGTTCGGTTTCTGATTAACCAACACGAAAGTTCGTCTGATTCCCGCTGGGGAGCGGCGTGACGTACGTTGTGCTGCTAGTTGCATATTGGAGCACCATCGTTTTGAATCTCCAGACCCAACACACCCGTTTTCGACATGCTTTTAATTCAGGTAAGCTTCGCTATTCTGTAACAGCCGTCCAATCTGTTGCCAGACCAATGAGTGATTATCTTCTATATTCCGAGGCGGCTGATTACCTACTGTGTCTTTATCATTTACAGGCCAGTGTGTGTCCCTGGGTGACTGTTTTCGAGGAGATGGTGAGCAGGAATCTAGAATTTTCTCGGTTACGTCTATCTTGCACGAGGTGTTCCGTTGTCAGTGAATTTGCCGTATGTAATTAGACAACATTGCCCCCTTTGTCCACAGGTACTAGCCCTTACCTTGACTTCCAGTCTCTTCCAGTAAAGGCAATCGGTCAAACAGTAAAGTTAGATTAGTTTTGGTTCGCCCGCTTAGCCGAGATTTCATTCACCGACATCGTGAACACCTCGACAAAGTCTGAGCTTTTCACTACATTGTCTTCGTGATATACTATCCTGTCTTGACGATTCCACACACTGTTCTGCCAGAAGACATATGAAAGCAATATATAGCTGTGAGACGTGGACAATGATATTCCACAAATGAATAGGAAATTATTTCATTCGAAATGAAATGGTAGAGAAAGAACCTAAGAATATCATGGACAGAAAGATGAGTGGAGTGACCCTCAGACTAAAATGCGGGAAAGATGTTACTCTAGCCATAGCTACAGGCAAGCTCTCAACCAATTTTAAAGCAGAAATGGAAGCTCTCACGAAAGCAGCAGAAACTATCTTACAACACAAAGAAGAAGTGCACAGGAATATTGTACTACTAACAGATGCACTCTCTGTCATAACAGCACTGAAGCTACACAAGAACACCGAACTGAATGAATTGAGGGCAGTGCTAGTTCAGTTGTACAATAATTTCCAAAGAGTAGTGATCCAGTGGATACCGGCACACTGTAACATTGAAGGGAATGAAGTTGCAGATAGACTGGCCAAAGAAGGAGGGAAGCTACCTCAAGAAGACTATCTGGTCAGTTATGAAGAAGTGAAGACCATCATTAAAGGCAACTATAACAAAAAGTGGAATGAAGACCACCCCAAATATAATGCAGATGACGGGTATTACCAACTGTCCAGAAGAGACCAGGTTATCCTGCTGCGCCTCAGAACTGGTCACAACAAAATGAGACATCATTTGTACACCAAATTCAAAATAGGAACAACTGGGCTCTGCCATTGCAGCCTTGCAAATATGACAGCAGAACATATCCTACAAGAATGTCCCCAGTATGCAGACCTGAGAAACAAGACATGGCCCACCCCAATCAGTGTTGAAGAGAAACTGTATGGCACAGTGGACACTCTAAAACAGACAGCAGCCTATATCATAGAATCCGAAGTCCCAACCTGACTGAGTAATGATCGCCGAAGAAGAAGAGTCAACACAGACGTTCGCAAAGAAGACCTGAACATGTAAGGAGAATGGCTCCTCAAAACTATCAAAAAACGCAAGCTACGTTTTTACATAATCGCTGCCCTCTAGAGATATATACTGTCTTTGTGCACACTTAAACGACGAATTGTACTTCTCCGTAGGTTTTCTCAGTATTCTTGATTCAATATAGGCCCCTACCTGTTGGTCAGATCCTTTTACCATGCTTAACTAACCCATAACTTAATTTATTCTAACATATTTTGGACATAAAAAAGCACAATGATTAGGAAACATTAATCATTGTCATAAAAGAAAAGTTCCAGAAAAGAGAATGAAGGGCAGGGAATGAAGAACATAAGAAAACATAAAAAGACTAAACATTATAAAACAAAGAGGTTCAAAATTCGTAGAATTCAAAATTATAGCTTCAACCGATGATCCACATGGATCTCCGAAAGTTCTCACCTTATGATCAAGACGACACAAGCCTGATTCAAACCCATGACCTCTTGAACACAATGCGAACAGCTTAATAGCTACGCTATGGAGATATCTGAGTTTCGGACAATGTTGAATTACTTACTACATCAGTAACTTTTTGCTGCTATTTACTTCCATACTGTATCCATAGATTGACGTTCTCCTTGCCATTTCAAAAAATATAATGCGAAATGTATCATTTTGATGGGGTTTTTTTTTCTGTTGCAACTTTGATTTCTTACTTTTTTTCGGCTTTCTTGGACATCCGCTTCGCCGAGAAGAGTGAGCAAAAAAAAACCCCGTCTCCAATGGCAACCTTGGTACCACTAGAGGCGGGGTAAAAAAAAAATGTCAAAAGGAAACCTTCTGTCAAAAGGAATCCTTTCGCATTTTATTTTTGGGGTATGTGAGTCTAAACGGGAATTGTACTCTTAGTTGAAAGCAAGGACAAAAACTCTCACCAAGAGAACAACTAGGGGCTTCCTGCAAGCTCTTGCGTACATTCATGCCGAGCAAGCAGAAAGAACATTGCCAGTCAACTCCATTGACTGGAGGACCTGGCAGACATATATACGAATCTATAAGCAATTCGCACATATCTTGCTTATGTTGATAAGTTCGTCGCCATGATAACAGGCTATTCGAACATTTGTTGTCTTCACACTCTGTCCGGATGCAGGCGGTATTCTCAATGCTGGCGTTCGACAGTGTTGAATAAGTACGCTGCAATCAACCAGGGACGTTAGTACAATGTTGTTATAGGCACTGTAATAGTGGGGGTTGCATTCTTTGTGAAACTTAATCACGGCGATTGCAACCCCAGCTTGACACTCAATACTTAACGTTATTATATAGAACATCGGACGTCTAAGAAACATAGACGTTTTGTTCCGTTTCACGAAACAAGTAATATTCCATAGTTGACATTAATCTATTTTGTTTATATTCTTATTCTTCTGCGTTCCTTCTCAAACTCTTGCATATTAGCAGGATGTAGTCCGGAGAGTTATAATTCTCAAGTTAAAAATGAGAATTATAAAATGCTACATATTTTCCATATTAATGTATGGCTCAGAAACATGGACACTAAATAAACAATTAGAAGACAAAATTGATGCCCGTGAGATGTGGGTATATAGAAGAATAGGGAGAACATCATGAAAAGAGAAGAAAACAAATATAGAGGTGCTAAAAACACTTAATATGAAGAAAGAACTACTAAGAGAAATAAGATCAGGCAAATAAAATACTTTGGACACATTAAAGACATGACATCTTGTTGAAGATCTTACTTGAGGGTAAAGTCAAAGGGAAGCGAGCAATAGGTAGGCAGAGATACAAGTGGGAGAGTAATATCACACGATAGACAGGTACCACTAAAACAAGATACATGATATGTTGGAGATACGTTGCAGCCAACCTTCGTTGAGGAGACGGCACTTAATGATGATGATGATTCCGGAGAACTGGATGCTTTGTGGCATGGTTTACAGCTTAGTGATGCTATTCTTTGCTCCCCTCTAGGGCCCGGGCACGACACGTGTGATTATTATATGACTGAGTAATTTCCCTCTGTATACTAAGGCGACTACTTGTATTCACATAGAAATACTATCGAGCCGAATGTGTATCGTTATTATCGGGAAAAATAAATCCGCGACACAGCACATTTCCGTTCTATAGAATGCATCTTGCTTGAAATATATCAGGGCTACTGTCATACTACAAGAGAGATCGTCCTGCTGGGTTTGACACCACTAACGGGTCTACTGTCTTACTACAAGAGAAATCCTGCTGGGTTTGACATCACTAACGGGTCTACTGTCTTACTACAAGAGAAATCCTGCTGGGTTTGACATCACTAACGGGTCTACTGTCTTACTACACGAGATATTGTCCTGCTGGGTTTGACACCACTAACGAGTCTACTGTCTTACTATAAGAGAGATCGTCCTGTTGGGTTTGACACTACTAACGGGTCTACTGTCTTACTACAAGAGAAATCCTGCTGGGTTTGACATCACTAACGGGTCTACTGTCTTACTACAAGAGAGATCCTGCTGTGTTTGACATCACTAACGGGTCTACTGTCTTACTACACGAGATATTGTCCTGCTGGGTTTGACACCACTAACGAGTCTACTGTCTTACTACAAGAGAGATCCTGCTGGGTGTGACATCACTAACGGGTCTACTGTCTTACTACAAGAGAGATTGTCCTGCTGGGTTTGACATCACTAACGAGTCTACTGTCTTACTACAAGAGAGATTGTCCTGCTGGGTTTGACACCACTAACGAGTCTACTGTCTTACTTCACGAGAGATTGTCCTACTGGGTTTGACACCACTAACGGGTCTACTGTCTTACTACAAGAGAGATTGTCCTGTTGGGTTTGACATCACTAACGGGTCTACTGTCTTACTACAAGAGAGATCCTGCTGTGTTTGACATCACTAACGGGTCTACTGTCTTACTACACGAGATATTGTCCTGCTGGGTTTGACACCACTAACGAGTCTACTGTCTTACTACAAGAGAAATCCTGCTGGGTTTGACATCACTAATTTGTCTACTGTCTTACTACAAGAGAGATTGTCCTGTTGGGTTTGACATCACTAACGGGTCTACTGTCTTACTACAAGAGAGATTGTCCTGCTGGGTTTGACACCACTAACGAGTCTACTGTCTTACTACAAGAGAGATCGTCCTGCTGGGTTTGACACCACTAACGAGTCTACTGTCTTACTACACGAGAGATCGTCCTGCTAGGTTTGACACCACTAACGGGTCTACTGTCTTACTACAAGAGAAATCCTGCTGGGTTTGACACCACTAACGAGTCTACTGTCTTACTACAAGAGAGATTGTCCTGCTAGGTTTGACACCACTAACGGGTCTACTGTCTTACTACAAGAGAGATTGTCCTGCTGTGTTTGACATCACTAACGGGTCTACTGTCTTACTACACGAGAGATCGTCCTGTTGGGTTTGACACTACTAACGGGTCTACTGTCTTACTACAAGAGAAATCCTGCTGGGTTTGACACCACTAACGAGTCTACTGTCTTACTACACGAGAGATTGTCCTGCTGGGTTTGACACCACTAACGGGTCTACTGTCTTACTACAAGAGAGATTGTCCTGCTAGGTTTGACACCACTAACGGGTCTACTGTCTTACTACAAGAGAGATCCTGTTGGGTTTGACATCATTAACGGGTCTACTGTCTTACTACAAGAGAGATCCTGTTGGGTTTGACATCACTAACAGGTCTACTGTCTTACTACAAGAGAGATTGTCCTGCTAGGTTTGACACCACTAACGAGTCTACTGTCTTACTACAAGAGAGATCGTCCTGCTGGGTTTGACACCACTAACGAGTCTACTGTCTTACTACAAGAGAGATTGTCCTGCTAGGTTTGACACCACTAACGAGTCTACTGTCTTACTACAAGAGAGATTGTCCTGCTAGGTTTGACACCACTAACGAGTCTACTGTCTTACTACAAGAGAGATTGTCCTGCTGGGTTTGACACCACTAACGAGTCTACTGTCTTACTATAAGAGAGATCCTGCTGGGTTTGACACCACTAACGAGTCTACTGTCTTACTACAAGAGAGATTGTCCTGCTGGGTTTGACACCACTAACGAGTCTCCTGTCTTACTACAAGAGAGATCCTGCTGGGATTGACACCACTAACGAGTCTTCTGTCTTACTACAAGAGAGATCCTGTTGGGTTTCACATCACTAACGGGTCTACTGTCTTACTACAAGAGAGATTGTCCTGCTAGGTTTGACACCACTAACGGGTCTACTGTCTTACTACACGAGAGATTGTCCTGGTGGGTTTGACGCCACTAACGAGTCTACTGTCTTACTACACGAGAGATTGTCCTGCTGGGTTTGACACCACTAAAGAGTCTGCTGTCTTACTACAAGAGAGATCCTGGTGGGTTTGACATCAATAACGGGTCTACTGTCTTACTACAAGAGAGATTGTCCTGCTAGGTTTGACACCACTAACGGGTCTACTGTCTTACTACACGAGATATTGTCCTGTTGGGTTTGACATCACTAACGAGTCAACTGTCTTACTACACGAGAGATTGTCCAGCTGGGTTTGACATCACTAACGGGTCTACTGTCTTACTACACGAGATATTGTCCTGCTAGGTTTGACACCACTAACGAGTCTACTGTCTTACTACACGAGAGATTGTCCTGCTGGGTTTGACATCACTAACGGGTCTACTGTCTTACTACACGAGATATTGTCCTGCTGGGTTTGACACCACTAACGGGTCTACTGTCTTACTACAAGAGAGATTGTCCTGCTGGGTTTGACACCACTAACGAGTCTACTGTCTTACTACAAGAGAGATCCTGCTGGGTTTGACATCACTAACGAGTCTACTGTCTTACTACACGAGAGATTGTCCTGCTGGGTTTGACATCACTAACGGGTCTACTGTCTTACTACAAGAGAGATTGTCCTGCTGGGTTTGACACCACTAACGAGTCTACTGTCTTACTACACGAGAGATTGTCCTGCTGGGTTTGACATCACTAACGGGTCTACTGTCTTACTACAAGAGAGATTGTCCTGCTGGGTTTGACACCACTAACGAGTCTACTGTCTTACTACAAGAGAGATCCTGCTGGGTTTGACACCACTAAGGAGTCTACTGTCTTACTACAAGAGATATTGTCCTGTTGGGTTTGACATCACTAACGAGTCTACTGTCTTACTACACGAGAGATTGTCCTGCTGGGTTTGACATCACTAACGGGTCTACTGTCTTACTACAAGAGAGATTGTCCTGCTGGGTTTGACACCACTAACGAGTCTACTGTCTTACTACAAGAGAGATCCTGCTGGGTTTGACACCACTAAGGAGTCTACTGTCTTACTACAAGAGATATTGTCCTGTTGGGTTTGACATCACTAACGGGTCTACTGTCTTACTACAAGAGATATTGTCCTGTTGGGTTTGACATCACTAACGGGTCTACTGTCTTACTACACGAGATATTGTCCTGCTAGGTTTGACACCACTAACGAGTCTACTGTCTTACTACACGAGAGATTGTCCTGCTAGGTTTGACACCACTAACGAGTCTACTGTCTTACTACACGAGAGATTGTCCTGCTGGGTTTGACACCACTAACGAGTCTACTGTCTTACTACAAGAGAGATCCTGCTGGGTTTGACACCACTAAGGAGTCTACTGTCTTACTACAAGAGATATTGTCCTGTTGGGTTTGACATCACTAACGGGTCTACTGTCTTACTACACGAGATATTGTCCTGCTAGGTTTGACATCACTAACGAGTCTACTGTCTTACTACACGAGAGATTGTCCTGCTGGGTTTGAGATCAAATGCTAAACAAAAAATATGAGGAATGATTTAAACGTTGTTGTCAGCGAGGAACTGGCTGGTTAGTTATTCACATGAGATCGAACGTTATTCTGCTGGAAAATCGATCCTAGTGCAGCAAATATCGCAAGGACGCGAGGACAAAATTCAGCGACATATCGTTCGGCATTCATGCTTCCTTCAATATGCACAAGGTCACTTCTTCCCATGAGATTCAGTGAACATCAGTACACCTCCACCACTATGTGGCGTAGTCTCATCAACGCTGTTCTGGGCGTATCAATCACGGACTCTACGTTAAACTCTTCTCCTTCTATTATGTAGCTAGAGAACAAAACATGATCCTTCACTAAACCAAACCCGTCGCCAGTAATTCTCTACGGTCCATTGATGATGCTGATTCGCCCACTGTAGTTTGTTCAAGCGACCCGGATCGTAAGAACAGGACATCTGTATGGTATTCTATCCCAAAGACAAGCGACAGCCAGTTTCTGGCCGTTTGATCTGAAATTCGACGAGCTACTGGCATTGAGTGGACTGTGGTGGACGCAGATTCTAATTCATTCCTGAAGTGACCGAGCCGTATGAAGCGATCTTTACCAGGAGATGAAACTCTGGGTCTTCCAATGTGTGGCCGGTCGACCACTGAGCCAGTCTGTTGAAATCGCCGCGAAAGGCAACTAATGGTGCTTCTAAGCACATTAATTTATCTAGCCGCTACACTTTGTGATTGTCCAGTCCGTAAGCGTCAGGTGATGATGTTGTTCTGTTGTGAGATGAACCATACTTGCGCATTGATTTTTCAGCTGAATTGTTCGAGAACCGTCATTCTTTTATTTATTCATTTCATTTTTTTTTCCTTTAACGCTGAAGTTAGCGCATAAGGCGGAGGTCAGATCTCTCCAATTCTGTCTGTTCAAAGCTATTCTGTGCAGTTCTTGAATAGTATGTATATTGATTGTTTAACTTTCTCTAAGTATTGTTCTGAGTGTTTCTTTTGGTCTACCCCTGGCTCTTTTGCCTGTAGGTATCCATTCAAGAGATTGGTGATGTATTATGTGATGTCTGAGCGTAGGACATGCCCGATGTAGGACCAACGGCGTTTTCTGATAACATCTGTGATGAAATATTGATGTGTCTCTTCTCTGATTTTATCATTTGATTTGAATTCACTCCAATGGGTGTTAGTTATCCTACGAAGACATTTGTTCTCGAAACTCAGTAATTTATTTTCTGAAGATAAAGAGCTTTTCCAGCTCTCACATCCATATGATAGCACCGGAATAACGCAGGAATTAAATAAGCGTATTTTCGTGCGTGCTGATTGATTTTGACCTCCAGATATTAGACAGTCCGTTAAAGGCGTTTGAAGCTAATGCAATGCGAGTTGTAATTTCTGTGATGACATCACCGTCGCAATCTTTTATAGACATTCAATAATATGGTTAGAGAGTTTTGTGTTCAGTAAGTTTCACGAGATTCTCATAAACCTGTCATCAGTTATTGCCAAAAATGTTTTTTATCCTTGACCTTTTTCATGACATCACGAATCATGAGGTGAGGATAATTCAGGTAACCACAAGAAGTTAGTGACGAGGTGGACACAGTCGATAAGTTTAATGATGTCCAATCAGTGAATATCTTTTATAAAATGCTATTGTCTTTTCCCAGGTGGTTTGTGATCCACTCCTGTCGTTAAGCGTAGGGATGACTGAAGCTAGAGCTTGTTTTCCAAAGCCAGATGTGTCGTTTCGGCTGTACTATGATGGTGTTTGTTCAAGATGTCCTTGACGTTTTTTATCCATCTTTTTCGTGGTCTTCCTCTGGCTTTGTACCCTGATCTCATTTGGTTATATGCTTGTATGTGCAACTTGTCGTGATGTATTCTCTTAATGTGGCCACACCACTTGATCAGATGTCTTTCTATGTAATTTGTGCAAGGTGTTATACCTATTCTTTCCCTGAGGTCTTCATTTCGTAATCTATCATGGCTGGTGACCCCCTGCGGCTTTCTTCACGCATTTCATCTCACACATCACTATCTTTCTGTAATGCGAAGATGAGAGAGACCAGATTTGGCACTAGTAACACAATGTTGGTAGGAATATACTGTAGATATATGGGATGAAGAAGTAGTGGTGACAGTTGGTATGTTACTGCATTTGTCTTTTGACATCTCATCACTATCGTCTATCAAAACTTCCATTTTCTGTGAAAATACTACCGAAATATCTCAACTCCGATACTTGTTTTACTCCTACGCTATCTGTATGTTTAGTGGGCTCGGTGCTCTGTATATTTTCATAGTTTCCGTCTTTATAAAAGTAACTCCAAAAACATTTCCATTTATTATTTTTTAACAGTATAGTAAGTAAAGTAACCCATAGCATTTATTAAAGCCGTAGGGGTATGATCGATACGCGATCTCACATTTCAGTGGCTCTGAAAATGAGGTCGGTAGCCATCTCCTCTCCCTCGCATTCTTTATTTCCCGGATTAATCCGGTACCCATTTAAGGCTGGATCGACCCGGGAACCGTTGCGATCTGAAAAATGATCTGGCGCTCAACTGGGGAATGAACACAGGACCACTCATATACGAATCCAGTGCGCTAACCACTGCGCTACCCAGCTCCCGTAACAGTATATATACTGATTAAGGCCATTCTAACCTTTTCTACAGTTATTGTGAGTAGGCAAGCTCATTCTAGCCTTTTCTACAGTTATTGTGAGTAGGCAAGCTCATTCTAGCCTTTTCTACAGTTATTGTGAGTAGGCAAGCTATCTAGTTTGTTCATAGTCTGCACTGTTAAAAATATGCATGGTTGTATGCATAGTCTCCCCTTGGCTTTGTATCAATTGTGTCTGTGTGTGTGTGCGTTTATTTATTTTTTTGCGGAGCACTATCTGATGGTAGTCTGGAAGCATGTGAAAACCACGTAATCTGTTGTCTTCTGTTATAATCCAGGATTGGCATTTTGTTTGTTAAGTTTCTGATGTTTTCGTTTCTGATTCTGTCTTTTGATGTTACTCTAAGTATTCTATGTAGACAGGATATTTATGTTGTAACACGTTTTGTTTTGGCTTTTGCTGTTAGTGTCCATGTTTGACATTGGTAGCATAGTGTTGGTATAATGATCGTTTTATATAGTGCAGTTTTCGTGTTCATGTTCACATGTTTGCTTTTGAAAATAGAAACATTTGCCCAAAGATTTGGTATGCTATGTTGCATCTATGTTGGATGTTGGATTTGGTATGCTATGTTGCAACTATGTTGGATGGTGGATTTGGTATGCTATGTTGCAACTATGTTGGATGGTGGATTTCGTTGGTGTTTTTCCAATTTAATGTTATTATGCTACCAAGATAAGTGGATCTTTCAACTTTTTCAGTTGTAGATGAAAATAGTAGTATTTATTCACTTTCCGTTTTTGCGATATACATTACCTATGTTGTTGTTGTTTTTTTGTTATGGAGTCTATTTACATGTTCTAGTTGTTCTTCTAATGTTGATATTATTATACGACGATCGCTTATGAAGTTGCATAGGTTGTCTTTTTCATTGGTGTTGCCAATTTTGTATATACAATCGATATATTATGATGGGCATAGGGGCATCCTTGTCGCACTCAAGATTGTATGTGGAGTTTAAGAATGCAGGCAGAAAAGGAAAATATACGTAGAGACTTGTATCTTAACACGGTATTTTGTGTGAGAGTAGTACTGACGTCATTGTTGTCTAGCGAGCTCATCCAGTTCACACGGAATTCATCACTAGATGATTCAAAAACGGCAGACGACAGCGCAGACAGCAACCTGATCTTCTGTTGAATTCCTCAGACAGGTCTGCCGTTTGCTCACCTTCACCATTTTAAACTGACGAAATATGCTATTAACAGAGCAAGGACTGGTTTGACAGTGAATACGCAAGTCGTCGGCTATTAACAAACTGCTCACAGGAAAGACATATATTCTCCAGGAGTAGAAATATAAATTAGCCAATTATGACTTGCCTGCTGCCGAAGATGACACGGCCAGGAATGGTGTCTACGGGTCGGGAAACCGCCGTAAACAAGACAAGCTGCAGACGAGAGTTGGAGCCAGACTAGGTTCACATTTTTGTCAGACGCCCGTTAGAGTTAATCCTTGCACTCTTTGACTTCAACGTCATTTGTTGCTTCGCAGTGCAGGTGAAATAAAAAAAAAATTATTTAGATTTGTTCAAGTCAAGACCTACAAGAAAGTCATTTGTTTCTGTTCTCGTAATTTGGAAATAGGTACCTAGCATAGATATTCTACCTATAGCAACCTGACTACCTACGTGAATGATTCATCATCATCATTATCACGTTAATAACTCCTCAGGGTAATAAGGGTACCACTTTAGACATATCAACTCTCTGTTCTTACAAGCGAACCTTGGACACATATCACATGACTCTCTGTTGTCACAGGCAAACCTTGGACAAACATCACGACATGACTCTCTGTTCTCACAGGGAAACCTTGGACAAATATCACGACATGACTCTCTGTGCTCACATGCGAACCTTGAAACATGTTCTCACAGACAAACCTTGAAACATGTTCTCGCAGACAAACCTTGGAACATGTTCTCGCAGATAAACCTTGGAACATGTTCACAGGCGAACCTTGGAATATGTTCTCACAGACAAACCTTGGAACATGTTCAAACCTCAGGATATTTCAATACCTGTACGGGATATTTGTTGTTGTAATAGTCCTTGTCTCGATTGGTCCGTTCGGGTGACTTTGTGTGCACGGTTTGAATGGCTTGATGAAATCGCATCTTTTTTGGAGATGCGGTTAGTCAAGTACGGAAGAACGCGTGTGCAATTGTTGCTAGGCGATTTGGTGCCGTAGAACGGACTGGTTCAATTCCCGTTAGTCTCAAGAATTTTTTTAATTATCCTCTGGCTTCCTACTTAAATTTAATGGTTCTTCGTAGAGTTTCTCTAGTTCTCCCTCTTCTTCTTACTCCGGGTGGCACCCAATATAGTGACTGCCGGGGAATTCTTAGGATGTTCATTCTGAGAACATTGCCGATGTAAGTCCAACGCCTTTGTCCAATGAAGGAAGATATATAGGTTTGTTTGCTTTCCTCTCTTATAGTAGTGTTAGATTTAAAGTCACTCCACTTGACATTCAGAATGGTACGTAGGCATTTGTTTTCAAATGAGTCGAGTCTCTTATCTGTGGCTTTTGTGGCTTTCCAACTTTCGCATCCATATGATAGAATAGGGATGATGTTGGAATTAAACAACCTGAGTTTTGTGGTGTTTCTTAGTGTGTTTGACGTCCAGATGTTGCGTAGTTTATTGAAAGCACCCGCTGCAAGGGCAATACGGTGTAAAATTTCTTTTGATGAGTCTCCATCCAGTGCTAGATTGTTACCTAAATATGTAAAATTGTTGACTTTTAATAATGAAACATTTTGAATTTTTATGTCAACTTCAAAGCTTCATTATCCAGTTCAAAATTTCGACTTGAATTACAGTTTTGCAGCACTTATAGCTTGGTATCACTCCTCTGATCTCAGCTCATCGTTCGAGTATTATCATTAGGTAGCATATCCTGTCACCAGAACATGATGTAGTAGTCATCACAGCCTTTCGAAACTTCTGTCTATCTTGAATCAGCCTTCCTGCTTCTGTCTATCTTGAACTAGCCTTCCTGCTTCTGTCTATCTTGAACCAGTCTTCCTGCTTCTGTCTATCTTGCACTAGTCTTCCTGCTTCTGTCTATCTTGAACCAGTCTTCCTGCTTCTGTCTATCTTGAATTAGTCTTCCTGCTTCTGTCTATCTTGAACCAGTCTTCCTACTTCTGTCTATCTTGAACCAGTCTTCCTACTTCTGTCTATCTTGAACTAGTCTTCCTGCTTCTGTCTATCTTGCACTAGTCTTCCTGCTTCTGTCTATCTTGAATCAGCCTTCCTGCTTCTGTCTATCTTGAACCAGTCTTCCATCTTTTGTCTATCTTGAACCAGTCTTCCTACTTCTGTCTATCTTGAACCAGCCTTCCTGCTTCTGTCTATCTTGAACCAGTCTTCCTGCTTCTGTCTATCTTGAACTAGTCTTCCTTCTTTTGTCTATCTTGAACCAGTCTTCCTACTTCTGTCTATCTTGAACTAGCCTTCCTGTTTCTGTCTATACTGAACCAGTCTTCCTGCTTCTGTCTATCTTGAACTAGTCTTCTTGCTTCTGTCTATCTTGAACTAGTCTTCCTGCTTCTGTCTATCTTGAACTAGTCTTCCTTCTTGTGTCTATCTTGAACCAGTCTTCCTACTTCTGTCTATCTTGAACTAGCCTTCCTGCTTCTGTCTATACTGAACCAGTCTTCCTGCTTCTGTCTATCTTGAACTAGTCTTCTTGCTTCTGTCTATCTTGAATTAGTCTTCCTGCTTCTGTCTATCTTTGAACTAGCCTTCCTGCTTCTGTCTATCTTTAACTAGTCTTCCTGCTTCTGTCTATCTTGAACTAGTCTTCCTGCTTCTGTCTATCTTGAACTAGTCTTCCTGCTTCTGTCTATCTTGAACTAGTCTTCCTGCTTCTGTCTATCTTGAACTAGTCTTCCTGCTTCTGTCTATCTTGAACTAGTCTTCGTGCTTCTGTCTATCTTGAACTAGTCTTCCTGCTTCTGTCTATCTTGAACCAGTCTTCGTGCTTCTGTCTATCTTGAATTAGTCTTCCTGCTTCTGTCTATCTTGAATTAGTCTTCCTGCTTCTGTCTATCTTGAATTAGTCTTCCTGCTTCTGTCTATCTTGAATTAGTCTTCCTGCTTCTGTCTATCTTGAACTAGTCTTCCTGCTTCTGTCTATCTTGAATTAGTCTTCCTGCTTCTGTCTATCTTGAATTAGTCTTCCTTCTTTTGTCTATCTTGAACCAGTCTTCCTACTTCTGTCTATCTTGAACCAGTCTTCCTACTTCTGTCTATCTTGAACCAGTCCTCCTACTTCTGTCTATCTTGAACCAGTCTTCCTACTTCTGTCTATCTTGAACCAGTCTTCCTACTTCTGTCTATCTTGAACCAGTCTTCCTACTTCTGTCTATCTTGAACCAGTCTTCCTACTTCTGTCTATCTTGAACCAGTCTTCCTACTTCTGTCTATCTTGAACCAGTCTTCCTACTTCTGTCTATCTTGAACCAGTCTTCCTACTTCTGTCTATCTTGAACTAGTCTTCCTGCTTCTGTCTATCTTGCACTAGTCTTCCTGCTTCTGTCTATCTTGAATCAGCCTTCCTGCTTCTGTCTATCTTGAACCAGTCTTCCATCTTTTGTCTATCTTGAACCAGTCTTCCTACTTCTGTCTATCTTGAACCAGCCTTCCTGCTTCTGTCTATCTTGAACCAGTCTTCCTGCTTCTGTCTATCTTGAACTAGTCTTCCTTCTTTTGTCTATCTTGAACCAGTCTTCCTACTTCTGTCTATCTTGAACTAGCCTTCCTGTTTCTGTCTATACTGAACCAGTCTTCCTGCTTCTGTCTATCTTGAACTAGTCTTCTTGCTTCTGTCTATCTTGAACTAGTCTTCCTGCTTCTGTCTATCTTGAACTAGTCTTCCTTCTTGTGTCTATCTTGAACCAGTCTTCCTACTTCTGTCTATCTTGAACTAGCCTTCCTGCTTCTGTCTATACTGAACCAGTCTTCCTGCTTCTGTCTATCTTGAACTAGTCTTCTTGCTTCTGTCTATCTTGAATTAGTCTTCCTGCTTCTGTCTATCTTTGAACTAGCCTTCCTGCTTCTGTCTATCTTTAACTAGTCTTCCTGCTTCTGTCTATCTTGAACTAGTCTTCCTGCTTCTGTCTATCTTGAACTAGTCTTCCTGCTTCTGTCTATCTTGAACTAGTCTTCCTGCTTCTGTCTATCTTGAACTAGTCTTCCTGCTTCTGTCTATCTTGAACTAGTCTTCGTGCTTCTGTCTATCTTGAACTAGTCTTCCTGCTTCTGTCTATCTTGAACCAGTCTTCGTGCTTCTGTCTATCTTGAATTAGTCTTCCTGCTTCTGTCTATCTTGAATTAGTCTTCCTGCTTCTGTCTATCTTGAATTAGTCTTCCTGCTTCTGTCTATCTTGAATTAGTCTTCCTGCTTCTGTCTATCTTGAACTAGTCTTCCTGCTTCTGTCTATCTTGAATTAGTCTTCCTGCTTCTGTCTATCTTGAATTAGTCTTCCTGCTTCTGTCTATCTTGAATTAGTCTTCCTGCTTCTGTCTATCTTGAATTAGTCTTCCTGCTTCTGTCTATCTTGAATTAGTCTTCCTGCTTCTGTCTATCTTGAATTAGTCTTCCTGCTTCTGTCTATCTTGAACTAGTCTTCCTGCTTCTGTCTATCTTGAACTAGTCTTCCTGCTTCTGTCTATCTTGAACTAGTCTTCCTGCTTCTGTCTATCTTGCACTTGTCTTCCTGCTTCTGTCTATCTTGAACCAGTCTTCCTTCTTTTGTCTATCTTGAACCAGTCTTCCTACTTCTGTCTATCTTGAACCAGTCTTCCTACTTCTGTCTATCTTGAACCAGTCTTCCTACTTCTGTCTATCTTGAACCAGTCTTCCTGCTTCTGTCTATCTTGAATTAGTCTTCCTGCTTCTGTCTATCTTGAATTAGTCTTCCTGCTTCTGTCTATCTTGAATTAGTCTTCCTGCTTCTGTCTATCTTGAATTAGTCTTCCTGCTTCTGTCTATCTTGAATTAGTCTTCCTGCTTCTGTCTATCTTGAACCAGTCTTCCTACTTCTGTCTATCTTGAACCAGTCTTCCTACTTCTGTCTATCTTGAACCAGTCTTCCTACTTCTGTCTATCTTGAACCAGTCTTCCTGCTTCTGTCTATCTTGAATTAGTCTTCCTGCTTCTGTCTATCTTGAATTAGTCTTCCTGCTTCTGTCTATCTTGAATTAGTCTTCCTGCTTCTGTCTATCTTGAACCAGTCTTCCTACTTCTGTCTATCTTGAACCAGTCTTCCTGCTTCTGTCTATCTTGAATTAGTCTTCCTGCTTCTGTCTATCTTGAATTAGTCTTCCTGCTTCTGTCTATCTTGAATTGGTCTTCCTGCTTCTGTCTATAATGAACCAGTCTTCTTGCTTCTGTCTATCTTGAACCAGTCTTCCTACTTCTGTCTATCTTGAACCAGTCTTCCTACTTCTGTCTATCTTGAACCAGTCTTCCTGCTTCTGTCTATCTTGAATTAGTCTTCCTGCTTCTGTCTATCTTGAATTAGTCTTCCTGCTTCTGTCTATCTTGAATTAGTCTTCCTACTTCTGTCTATCTTGAACCAGTCTTCCTGCTTCTGTCTATCTTGAACCAGTCTTCCTACTTCTGTCTATCTTGAACCAGTCTTCCTGCTTCTGTCTATCTTGAACCAGTCTTCCTGCTTCTGTCTATCTTGAATTAGTCTTCCTGCTTCTGTCTATCTTGAATTAGTCTTCCTGCTTCTGTCTATCTTGAATTAGTCTTCCTGCTTCTGTCTATCTTGAACTAGTCTTCCTGCTTCTGTCTATCTTGAACTAGTCTTCCTGCTTCTGTCTATCTTGAACTAGTCTTCCTGCTTCTGTCTATCTTGCACTTGTCTTCCTGCTTCTGTCTATCTTGAACCAGTCTTCCTTCTTTTGTCTATCTTGAACCAGTCTTCCTACTTCTGTCTATCTTGAACCAGTCTTCCTACTTCTGTCTATCTTGAACCAGTCTTCCTACTTCTGTCTATCTTGAACCAGTCTTCCTGCTTCTGTCTATCTTGAATTAGTCTTCCTGCTTCTGTCTATCTTGAATTAGTCTTCCTGCTTCTGTCTATCTTGAATTAGTCTTCCTGCTTCTGTCTATCTTGAATTAGTCTTCCTGCTTCTGTCTATCTTGAATTAGTCTTCCTGCTTCTGTCTATAATGAACCAGTCTTCTTGCTTCTGTCTATCTTGAACCAGTCTTCCTTCTTCTGTCTATCTTGAATCAGCCTTCCTGCTTATGTCTAGAATCAGCCTTCCTGCTTCTATCTTGAATCAGCCTTTCTGCTTCTGTCTATCTTGAACTCGTCTTTATGTTTCGGTCTATCTTGAACCAGTCTTCCTGCTTCTGTCTTGAACCAGTCTTCCTGCTTCTGTCTATCTTGAATCATCGTTCCTGATTCTGTTACTGTCATAAACAGGTGGTCTCACATAGGGCTTATTAGCCATCTAGGAACTCATAATCAATGAAATAACTCCAGTTGAATTTTTAAAAGTAGATGTAACAAATGGTCATCATCATCATGTGATGGACGAACAACAATAGAGTTTATGCGGTGTTTGAGACCTGCTTGACTGTGTTCCAATAATGTTGTATCGTCATCATATCTTAGTTCTGGTATCTCGTGACCTCAGATGTTGGGTGGGTCGAAGTTATTTCTCTGTTAGTCATTTCATATACTCCTTATTATGTTCTCTGCATAAATGTTGAAGAGATACGGTGATAGGACACATCCTTGTCTGACTCCTTTTTCCACGATGAACCAATCAGATGTTTCACTATTTACTTTCACGGCTGCTTGCTGGTCTTGATATAATATTTTTATGAGGAGGATTATGTGTAGTGGGAAACCCCTGTCCTTCATGATAATTCACATTTTTGATGTTGTACATAATCAATTGCTTTGGTGTAGTCTTCTTCTTCTTATACGTTCGTTCTCAAACTCCTGCAGATTAGCAGGATGTAGTCCGGATAACGGAGTGCGTTGTGTCATAGTTTACAGAATTGCTGCGATATCTGCGCCTTTTTACCTGACACATCCGACTTCAGCATGGCTTTGGGTCACTGACCCTATATGGGATTGGACAGCCAACTCCATCCCATGACCTCCTTAGTTGCCTGTTACGACATGCGTGGAAGGTAAACAGTGTTGCTATTCTTTGCTCCCCTTTCGGGCCCCGGCAACACACGGGCGCTTTGGTGTAGTCATTCTTCTTCTTCTTCTTCTGCGTTCGCTCTCATATAACCACAACGAATATATCGTGTGATTTCCGCCGGGGAGCGTGAAGTACGTTGTACTGCAGGTTCCACAGTAAAACTGTGTTTATTTGCACCTCCGTTGGCCACTCTGTGGTCTGAACGTCCAACATGGTGTAGTCAATAATGTACGTGTAGATGACGACATTAAACTCTGCATTTCTCTCTGATGTTCCGCATATTGAAAATTTAGTCTCTGGTGCCTCTGTCCTGTCTGAAGCCTGTCTGTGCTTCATTTAACTCTTCTTCCAGCTTGTTGTTGTCTTTTCGTGATGATACCAAGTAGTATTTTGATAATTCTTGAGACTAACGGGAATTGAACCAGTCCGTTCTACGGCACCAAATCGCCTAGCAACTATTGCACACGCGTTTTTCAGTACTTGACTAACTAACTTTTCGGTTAGTCAAGTACTGAAAAACGCGTGTGCAATTGTTGCTAGGCGATTTGGTGCCGTAGAACGGACTGGTTCAATTCCCGTTAGTCTCAAGCGGTTAGTCAAGTACTGAAAAACGCGTGTGCAATTGTTGCTAGGCGATTTGGTGCCGTAGAACGGACTGGTTCAATTCCCGTTAGTCTCAAGCGGTTAGTCAAGTACTGAAAAACGCGTGTGCAATTGTTGCTAGGCGATTTGGTGCCGTAGAACGGACTGGTTCAATTCCCGTTAGTCTCAAGAATTTTTAAAATATTATCCTCTGACTTCCTACTTAAATTTACTAGTATTTTGATAGCGTGACTGGTCAGTGCAATGGTTATTTAGTTGGGGCATAGTGTTAGATTTCACTTTTTCGATAAAGTACAACTCTATGTGCCACTGATAAACTCGTGAGAGAAATATGGTGTTCCTCCTTCGCACACGAAGATGAGCATGGCATGAAGAAACAATAAAAATGTGGTGAACAGGTAGAAAAAAATATTTGTGATTGTCTAATTTTGTTGGAGTTTGTGAGTTCGTTGATGGCCTATGAGTCCGATTTGTGCCAGGGAATTTCTATTGCAGTGCACGCAGCAATGCAGAGGGTCCCAAGCAGGAGAGTTTTCGTGTTTGTCCTTCCGTCTCTTGTAAATTGCCCGAAGTGTTCTCTCTTTTCCAAATTCAGTGATGCCAGCAGAGATCTGGGCGCGGAGATTAAGAAAGACATAGTTTCGTACTGACTTGCATTCAACAGTTATTGGCTTACATTCACAGGCGATCACCCTCTTGACGACTGATGAACTCAAAATAATCCAGAAACAGAATTACTCGGCAATCCCATATTTAAAAAAACACAACGTATTCTTGACGCCGTGAAGTAATTTATCACTCCACAACATCATGTTGTGCAGTGGGAATACTTCTGTATATGTCTGTCTAGAACTAATGTCTGCCTGGAACTAATGTCTGCCTGGAACTAAAGTGCAGTCATGTTCAAAGTTCGTCATGAGATCAAAGCAACGGAATCTGCTCAAGGCTTTAGGAAGAAAAAATGTTCCGTTGAAACGTAAAAAAATGTCTTTAAAATGGTGGATTTGAAAATTGACGCCATAAAACCCATCTAGATTATCAAGTCGATTTACTATATGAATCAAATCTATTCTGACTAGCATCACTATCATGCTCCATTGATCTGCAACTAGTGATCTGTTTCATTGATATGCCTGTGATGATCTGTGTATGAAGTATAGTGGATTTTTGCGATATGTGGTCAACAGATTTGACTTGATTGGATAACACTGTGATCAATTAGTCCCTTGTGTTTTGTTTACTGGGCGGTCAACTCAAACCAATCTCAATTAAGAGTTCTTCAGAGCTTCAGGGACACCCTAGAAAATGTGGATATATTTCACGTTAGAACGAAATTAAAAGGAAGTTGAAGACACCACTGGGGACGAACAGAATCATGGCCCCTGGGACCAGGTACTAATCTCCGGCCACATCGGCTGTTTAGCATTCTACGGGCACCGCGCATGCGCTGTAGCGGAGATCAAACGGATCGAGTTTAGACATCACCAATCATGTCAAATACCCTTTCCACCTCTACCCCCATTCTGTTTTGAAACCAACATCCAGCGCAACAACGTTAGTTTTCTGGCCTGGGGGCAACTTGATACCCGTTTCGTCTACCCACAGACTTCCGGGCAGTTTGAGTAATTGATCGATGTTATCGTTCATAACTCTCACTGCGATCGGATATGGAAGAGCCATCACCTCCAAGGCAAGCACTGGCAATTTATCGGACCACCGACCAGACAGGCCATTGGGAATTGTTCACGATATTTTCTGCAGATTGTACAAGCACTGGGAATTGTACCCCGGAACATCGGTTCTGCTGGGAATCTCCAACATTTTCTTTTAACGAGATGATAATTTTTTTCTAATAGTTTTATCTCCAGGCGGAATGTTGCGTGAAGTCACAGAATTCAGTTTGGCCGATGCACATTATCAAGATTACACCTCGATATACTTGAAAACTATAGATCATATTGGCAACGTTGTTATTGCAAGTACATGATTACCTTTACGTGTAAATGTGTGGTTTTTTTTAAATCTCTTTTTTTCAGTCCTTTGATTGGTACTTTGGGGGGGGGGGGGACTTGGAGTTTATGTATCTTTCTCCCCCCCCCCTCAATACTTTATATTAAATGGAATATTGCTGTGGAGATTACATGCAGCTGCTGAAATGTAGGCAGATTGACAGCGAGTTCTCAGATAATATCTGTTGGTCCCTTGGCAATCGGCGCAGCACAATGGAAGAGCGACATATTTATGTCGCCGGTGTGTTGATGGGATCCGGTATGGGAGCAAATAATAACATCATTTGATCTGCAATGCATGTCGCTAGAGGCGAGTAAGGAGGTTTCTGTCTTATGGTTGACTAATGTATGCCGTAGAATACAGTGACCAGAAAGAAATATTGAAATCGGATGTGCCAAGCTAGTAATTTGCAAGCGATAACATAAAAAGTGAGAAGGGATAAAATGGAGGTACACATCTTTTTTTCTCCCCTCTAGACTATTTATCAGAGGAGTGCTCCTTGATTCTTGATTACAAGACCAGCATAATCACACACGGGATATTCCTCAAGTGTTCAGCTTGCCGTTTCAGTAGCCATTCACGAGTACGTAAGCCTAAAGTCTCAATCACAGGCCGATTGTGTGTTCTTCGTAATTGTCAAGGGATGACACACCGTCTCCCCTATCTCTGGTCATCCCCATCTCGGGAGAGTGTCCTCTATGACCAATGCATCATACATGATGTTCCGCGTTTATTTCGTTGTCCCCTTTGTCTCATCTAGATGTTGATGTAAGGGGGGGGGGTTCCCTTTGTCTCATCTAGATGTTGGTGTAAGGGGTGTCCCCTTTGTCTCATCTAGATGTTTGTGTAAGGGGCGGTAGTAATTTTGGGTTACATTAAGGTGTATCCTTACCTGCGTTACTTGATGCAGAACCTTACCTACGTTACGTGATGCAGTACTTTACCTGCGTTACTTGATGCAGTACCTTACCTGCGTTACTTGATGCAGTATCTTACCTGCGATGCTTAATACAGTACCTTACCTGTTATGCTTAATACAGTACCTTACCTGCGATGCTTAATACAGTACCTTACCTGCGATGCTTAATACAGTACCTTACCTGCGATGCTTAATACAGTACCTTAATGCTGAGCAAATCTAGTAAGAATCTCATGTAAGAATCTCACGTAATATTCTCATGTCAGAATCTCATGTAAGAATCTCATGTAAGAATCTCATGTAAGAATCTAATGTAAGAATCTAATGTAAAAATCTCATGTAAGAATCTAATGTAAAAATCTCATGTAAGAATCTAATGTAAAAATCTCATGTAAGAATCTAATGTAAAAATCTCATGTAAGAATCTAATGTAAGAATCTCATGTAAAAATCTCATGTAAGAATCTCATGTAAGAATCTAATGTAAAAATCTCATGTAAGAATCTCATGTCAGAATCTAGCAATTAAGTATGTGTGAGCAGACCGAGGCCATAATCGATTTAATATATTGTTGCTCGTCCATCACATGATGATGATGACTATTTGTTGTTCGTCCATCACATGATGATGATGACTATTTGTTGTTCGTCCATCACATGATGATGATGACTATTTGTTAGATCCACTTTTGAAAATAATTTACAGATATGCCATTGCCTATGAGTTCGTAAATGGCTAATAAGCCCTATTCGAGCCACAAATGTCCCTGGAGAGTTCGGGGATGGAATGACCACTGTAGACGGTTTTTGGTCTATCCGTGACCTTCTAGCTACTCTCCACCTTTGAGTTTCTGCATTTCTCCTCTTTTCACAAGATGATGTGATTTTTTTTTTTTACCGTAGAGCGCCATGTAGATCTATTTTGTGCAAGTTCTTCCCATGTGTCTTGGTCTATTTCAAATGCTTTCGTTGAGATCTTTAGCGTGTCCTTGTAGCGTTTCTTTTGACCACAGGGAGATCGTTTACCCTTCTCCAGCTCACCATAGAGAAGTATCTTTGGCAGTCGATAGTCTGGCACACGTACCAGATGACCTACCCAACTGTGTCTGCATGAGAATAGTGTCAATGCTGGGGATACCAGATATGTCAAGGACTATGGTTTCCGGAATCCTATCTTGCCATCTGATGTTCATAACCTTTCTGAGACAGGTTGTGTGAAAGTTATTGAGTTTCCTGACATGACGTCTATATACAGTCCATGATTCACCAGCGTATGACAGCAGTAGAAGTACCACTGCTTTGTAAACTTGCAGCTTATTCTGTAGCTGGATTATTCCAATCTATCCACGTGTGTTTGTGTCTGTGTGAGCAAACAGAGGCTATAATCGATTCTTTTTCTTTTTCTTCTTCTTCGTCTTCTTCTTCTGCGTTCGTTCTCAAACTCCTGCAGATTAGCAGGATGTAGTCCGGAGAACGGAATGCGTTGTGTCATGGTTTACCGCATTGCTGCGATATCTGCGCCTTTCGGCCTGACACATCCTACTTCAGCATGGCTTTAGGTCACTGACCCTATATGGGATGGGACAACCAACTCCATCCCATAACCTCCTTAGTCGCCTCTTACGACATGCTATGAAGGTAAACAGTGTTGCTATTCTTTGCTCCCCTTTCGGGCCCAGGCAACACACATGCGTATAATCGATTAAGTATAACACTAGTGTGCGCAGTAGCATAGAGAGTGACCATTGTTGCAAGTCTGCAACTGTTGATATAACAGTTCCTATCACTGATTCCTCTCTTTGTTGCAAGTCTGCAACTGTTATATATTTCATATCACTGATTCCTCTCTTTGTTGCAAGTCTGCAACTGTTATATATTTCATATCACTGATTCCTCTCTTTGATTTCTGAAGAACGTTATCAATGAGATGAAGGGGGGTCAATGGGATATGTAGCCAGTCTCCAGGTACCATCCCAGTCTCTCGCTCTTGCAGTTATCATCTGTAATCTTTAGCATCTCGTTTCCGATGCCCTTACGTATGCTGTACATTATTCCTCCAGGTCCCTGAGCACAACTAGATTCCCCTGTGATAACGAGTCGCACATTCTCAGCATCAATTAGCTGATCTTCATTGGCTGGTCTTCATTGGCTGGTCTTCATTGATATTCGCTACCGTGACAGATGACAAAGTTTGTACCGATGTCTTACTTTGCTCCATATCACCCTGTTTGCTGAAGATATCTGTCACACAAAAAAAAAGGGAGAAAAGGAGTGTCACTGTGGAAAGGTCCTTTGTTATTGAGATAGTATTTTTGTGTGTGGTGAACAACGATACATTCAACCACAAGGCAGACTACTGGGTAGTATCAAAGAGTATTGATAGTGAAAAGAGAAGAAAAAAATCTGGTGATAATTCTAGACATTGTGCCAAAGTTCATTCATCTAAGAAACATCTCCATCACGACTGATAGAATTACAGTGCTGGTCTACGAGTGGTCTGACAGTGTCCTTTTGTATAACACATGGACTGCAGAATTGACTGAGGACATTAGCCAAACTAACTTTAAGAGTAGGTCAGACAAGATGTCAAGTACTGTTTGTTTCCAGATCTCTTTCTGTCTCTCAGATATTTGTCTGCCATTTGTTTTCTCAGTTCATCTTTCATCTCATCAGTTTAGATTTAGATAAGAAAAAAAATGGTAGCATATCCTATTCATGGTGTAGTCATCAACCCAGCATTGTTTGACTGCAGTGATTTTAAAAGCAATATAAATACGTTTAGTAGTTTGCCATTGTTTTCTGAACGGTTCGGATGCACAGTTGCATGTGACGGAATTTGAACCCGGCAACTTGGACAACACAGGCTCGCTCTGTACCACGCCACAACAGAACCAGACTTTTTTTAAGTTAAACAGCCACCTTTAAAAGTGGTCTTTTTATATTTTAAACAGCCACCTTTAAAAGTGGTCTTATTTATATTTTAGCCACCTTTAAAAGTGGTCTTATTTATATTTTAAACGGCCACCTTTAAAAGTGGTCTTTTTATATTTTAAACAGTCACCTTTATAAGTGGTTTTATTTATATTTTAGCCACCTTTAAAAGTGGTCTTATTTATATTTTAAACAGCCACCTTTAAAAGTGGTCTTATTTATATTTTAAACAGCCACCTTTAAAAGTGGTCTTTTTATATTTTAAACAGCCACCTTTAAAAGTGGTCTTGTTTATATTTTAAACAGCCACCTTTAAAAGTGGTCTTTTTATATTTTAAACAGCCACCTTTAAACGTGGTCTTATTTATATGTATTGCTTATGTGTCATGTGACGTATTCCTTCCAGAACGTTGTCTTCCCAATGAACTCTCTGAACCTCTCTCTGTCTTGGGCGATGTGGCTTGCATTTTCTAGCGATGTATTCATGTTATCTTTATTGTCGTCAGTCCATTGTCTTCTTGGTCTGCCCGTTCTCCTCACCCAGGTACTCTGCCCTCCATTATTTGTCTTTCTAAACAGTTATGTCTCTTTATATGACCAAACAGGCGTAGTTTTCTTTCTGTTATTGTGTTTAGTAACCAACACTCTGGAATGTTCAGTGTGTTTATATTGCTTATACGCGCCAAAAAATAGTATCGAATAAATTTGTGTTTGGTTGAAGGACTTAAAAACCAACAAAGAAATATGTTTCACGCTAACTACAGTTAATTATTTTTTAACACTGTTTTTATTTACGGGATATTACTTCCAAAACGTAGTCTTCATTCTGGATGTTCTTAGCAACTCTAGATTCTGGGAAATACGAACTCTGGTGACGCCAAGATATGTTTAAAAGAATGCAGATCAAATTCTTTACTAAAATGTTTAACTGTGTGACTCTCACTTTCTTTAATAGAAAGATGGACTCACTTTCTTAAGTTGAATATCTCAACGAGACTCAGTAACGTAATATGAAGGGCTGATGGTCAATTAATAAAATATTGATCAAATATTGAGTATTGAACAATAATGAATATTGATGAAATATTATCAAACAACAATGCCAGTGCCAAGTGATATCGTCTGCAGGACGCAAAAGACCATTCTAGATAGTGGGTAGGTAGATAGTAAGTAGGTAGATATTGGATAGGTAGATTGTTGGTAGGTAGATAGTGAGTGTGTAAATAGTGGGTAGGTAGATGGTGGATAATTAGATGGGTAGGTAGATGGTGAATATGTAATTAGTTGATAGGTAGATGGTGTATATGTAATTTGTGGGTAGGTAGATGGTGAATATGTAATTAGTTGATAGGTAGATGGTGTATATGTAATTTGTGGGTAGGTAGATGGTGAATATGTAATTAGTGGATAGGTAGATGGTGAATATGTAATTAGTGGATAGGTAGATGGTGGATAGGTAGATAGATTGTTGGTAGGTAGATTGTTGGTAGGTAGATTGTTGGTAGGTAGATTGTTGGTAGGTAGATTGTTGGTAGGTAGATTGTTGCTAGAGAGGTTTTTGGTAGGTAGGTAGTTAGTAGGTAGAATATTGGTAGGTAGATTGTTGGTAGGTAGGTTGTTGGTAGGTAGATTGTTGGTAGGTAGATTGTTGGTAGGTAAATTATTGGTAGGTAGATTGTTGGTAGGTAGATTGTTGGTAGGTAGATTGTTGGTAAGTAGATTGTGGCCAGGTAGTTAGCTATATGTACCGATGAATAATCAAGACAAGTTGTGTGATGTGTATATATTTGAAATGCCATCAATTTTATCCCAGATGCATATCTATCTTCCAACGCTGACATCTCCGAAGCGACCAAGCGTGACATAAACATTGCTTCTTGTTTACCCTTTTATGTTCACCCTGAACACTTCCACCCTGATGCATTTTTTCACCAAGCGATATATATTTATATACACACACATATTCACATTATCCCGCATTCATTAAGCGAGTGAGTTCTCGTAATACGAATGTAGATGTAAACACCTGAGTCCAGCAGATAAGACTGCACTGTTCGCTCACACAAAGGTTTACTGTACTTCCAGCGATAACTCCCGACACATTATATTGCAAGCAAAACAAAGAGAGAAATTGTTTGCGTTTATGTGTATGTTAGCATGATGTATTTACCAAAGTTTGATAGTGTCATACACTCAGCAGTGGCGTACACGTTGCGAGAATAGTGCGCACAAGTGCTCAACGAGTGTTCAATATAGCGCGACACTAACAATATGATATCTCCACAGTTTTCTTATACAAGTAAATTTAAGTTGTAGTATTTGTAGTATTTCAGTGGGCAAAAGGTTTAGCTAGTGGTGCCCATCTCCTCTCCAGCTGAAAACTAGCATGGTTCGGACATGTATGCAGGCACGATTCCTTGTCAAAAACAATACTGCAGGGAACTTTCGAGGGTGGAAGAAGCAGAGGAAGACAAATAAAGACATGGACAGACAACATCAAGGAATGGACAGGGCTAGATATTTCCACACTCATCCGCATCGCTGAGGATAGAATTCGCTGGAGGACTCTGTGTGCTGAAGCTTCCAATGTGGTACCCCTACGACCCTGAAGGGTTATGGGTTTTTATTGATATTGAAATTTAAGTAGGACGCCAGAGAAGAATTTTTAAAATTCTTGAGACTAACGAGAATTGAACCAGTCCGTTCAACGGCACCAAATCGCCTAGCAACTATTGCACACGCGTTCTTCCGCACTTGACTAACCGCATTTCCATAAAAAGATGCGATTTTGTCAAGACATTCAAAGCGTGCAATCAAGGTCACCCGAATGGACCAATCGAGAAAAGGACTATTACAACAACAACAAACATCCCGTACAGGTATTGAAATATCCTCAGTAACAATAAACATATAACATTTAATATCCGTAACAGTTTTCTTACAAGACTAGCATTGGTTCTTCGGAGAGTCGATCACTACTATTGCTGCAATGAGCTTTGGACAATGGAAGCCCGGATATCAAGGCAATTCGCTGTCTACACTGTTCTGCGACATTGTTTTTGGGTGTGAGATCCGATTTAAGGATCTTGTTTGTCATGCACAATCAAATTTCATTCCTTTTTTATCTGCATTGTCCGGTAACACTTTGCTAGCAATTCCAGACATGGGCACTGACAGTAGCCCAGCATAGAAAACTTGAAAACTTACAACATGTGAGATGAAATGCCAGAGAAAAGCCGTAAGTTACCAAATTAGACAAAATAAGAAATAACGAAATCATGAGAAGAATTGGCATGATCAATGCACAGAACACCTTTAGAAATAGCAGATAAAATGATTTGGACACTTTATGAGAATGAATCATAACCAAATACCGACAAGAACATATAAAATGAGTAGATCCGGATACAAGACCAGAGGATGACGAAGAAGTAGATCGATAGATAATATCAAGACAACTGTGAACAAATATAGATTAAACACAGCCAAGGCGACACATCTGTCTTGGATAGACAGCTAAAGCTCCCAATCACCACCCCTACGCTTAACTGAAAGAGTGGATATTCTAACCATCATCCATTTTGATGACACAGTTCACCAGTTTTAAAAAGTCTTTTACAAAAAATATTGGTAGTTTCTTACCACGATCTGCACTGTCCGGCCACGATCTGCACCGTCCGGATATGATCCATCAAGAGTTAACAAGATTATTTCGCGTGAGCTCCGAAGCAATCTGTTTCAAAGTAAACCTATAGGATGTGGCTTTAGTACTCTGCTTCCAGAGTGTACCTAGCGGAGGTGGTTTTAGTAGTAGTCTGCTTCCAGAGTGTACCTAGCGGAGGTGGTTTTAGTAGTAGTCTGCTTCCAGAGTGTACCTAGCGGAGGTGGTTTTAGTAGTAGTCTGCTTCCAGAGTGTACCTAGCGGAGGTGGTTTTAGTAGTAGTCTGCTTCCAGAGTGTACCTAGCGGAGGTGGTTTTAGTAGTAGTCTGCTTCCAGAGTGTACCTAGCGGAGGTGGTTTTAGTAGTAGTCTGCTTTCAGAGTGCACCTTGCGGAGGTGGTTTTAGTAGTAGTTTGCTTTCAGAGTGCACCTAGCGCAGGTGGTTTTAGTAGTAGTTTGCTTCCAGAGTGCACCTAGCGGATGTGGTTTTAGTAGTAGTTTGCTTCCAGAGTGCACCTAGCGGAGGTGGTTTTAGTAGTAGTTTGCTTCCAGACTGTACCGAAGGAGATCACGGGAAGAACAGTATCTACTGTTCCTACCTGATGCTGCCAGATCACAAGGAAGAAAAGTACACGATGCCAGTGGAGCCTTTATTCCAACAACAAGCAGTCTAACAATGCAAGTATTTGCCGTAACGCAGGCACTTAACTGCCTGGGAGAGCAAACCCATTCTCATGCGTGAATACTAGGTCACTCAAGTAATATGATTCAGAAAGTCAAAACAGGTGATGTACGTAGGAGATGGGGGGAATCATAAGAGAAAGCTAAAATGCGGACCTCACTGCGAAAACTCACGCTTATCTTTGTCCCCGGACACGAGGAAGTGAAGGGAAACGAACGTGTGGACCAATCTGCTAGCCTCGCCACCATAATATATGGTCAGCCTTGGACCGAGCAGACATACTCTTTGCTCTTCATGAACAGGAAACATTAGCCGTTATACCATGAGAGATTCACTGAAGCAGAGATCTAAGCACCTATGGGCATTTCCAGTGTACGAATAGAATAATCAACAGATTATCAATAGAGACCTAATATTTAGATGGTTTTAGTAGGCTGTTTCAAGTGTGCACCTAGAGGAGATGGTTTTAGTAGGCTGTTTCAAGAGTGCACCTAGAGGAGATGGTTTTAGTAGGCTGTTTCAAGTGTGCACCTAGAGGAGATGGTTTTAGTAGGCTGTTTCAAGAGTGCACCTAGAGGAGATGGTTTTAGTAGGCTGTTTCAAGTGTGCACCTAGAGGAGATGGTTTTAGTAGGCTGTTTCAAGTGTGCACCTAGAGGAAATGGTTTTAGTAGGCTGTTTCAAGAGTGCACCTAGAGGAGATGGTTTTAGTAGGTTGTTTCAAGAGTGCACCTAGAGGAGATGGTTTTAGTAGGTTGTTTCAAGAGTGCACTATAGAAGATGGTTTTAGTAGGCTGGTTCAAGGGTGCACCTAGAGGAGATGGTTTTAGTAGGCTGTTTCAAGAGTGCACCTAGAGGAGATGGCTTTAGTAGACTATTTCAAGAGTGCACCTAGAGGAGATGGTTTTAGTAGGCTGCTTCAAAAGTACACCTAGAGGAGATGGTTTTATAATATTGGCTAACTGCTAATTCTGGATTTGAGCGAGAGTAATACACAACCATTTGCACCCAAGCAGGAGTTTAAAAACTCACTATAGATGCCGCTTATGTATTTAGTTCGCAACATTGTTAGAAACTGGGAGTTCAATGCTTCACGGTGACTATTTCGCGAGGCTCCAGTAAAAACAAAACTCGTTACTGCATGTTTTCCTGTTAAGGAGTGCAGATAATTTTTTTTTAAGGCTGTGGAAATAAAAGCCGCCTTGCCAAAGCTGTCGCCGCAACGTGTACAGGAAGAATTTTTTGTTGCAAAGGTTAAAATGATAAACTTTGATAGAGAATTTTTGATCGTGCCCATCGACGGTAATCAAATGCTGCTGTGATCATATTTACAAATACGATTTATAAACATTTTTTTCCTACGTTAAGTTATTACATTGATAAAATTAACATGTAACGTTTGTATAACTTCCTTTATTGAAATAGGCATCGAAATCTATCTATTCTGCCTTTCAGCTTCAGGGGTGGAAAAGTTTTTTGGAGATGACCCTAGTGTGTACTGAGTATAATGTGGAATTTGTCGCCTCTTTTATTTCGGTGGTCCATCGTTTTCGTCAATTAAAAATGCTAAACCAAAGGAGACAAGTGTTTACTAGAGGCCACATTATGTGTACGGCCTCGTAAATATGGTGCTAGGAAACAAGTATTTATTAGAGCCCAAAATATGTGTGCGGCCTCGTAAATATGGTGCTCGGAAGTTCACGAAGAACTGATATACCACGCAGCGGCACACCTTAGAGGAATCGTTGACAGCAACAACACTTTGACTCTCTATGGGATGAAACAGCAATTCCATCTTTAAAACCTCCTTAGTCGCTTCTTACGCTTTGCAGGTAATAGTAATGCTATCTCATGTGCTTCCCTTGCAAACCCCGACAATAATCAACGGATATAAACTCATCTTGGCATCGTTCCTGGCAGTCGTTCCTGGCAGTCGTTCCTGGCAGTCGTTACTGGCAGTAGTGTGTGCTAATGCTAATGAAAATAAGTAAGATTTGAAAATAACGAAGATATGAAAGAACTTTCCCTGATTATTCTCTGTGCATCGTGTTTACATCTTGCACGTTAAGTAAACAGGTTATGATGTCTATATATCAAACGATCTCATATACTCTTGCACAAAGGGTGACAATTCTGTCCGATCTATGCCCGCCGCGCACCCTGTATTCGTATACGAGTGACTCCAGAGAAATGGGTGTCTGATGTGAGACATTTCTGTAACATTATAGATTGTACGAGTAAATGCAGATAAGCACGATGTACAAACAGTTTGTAATGGAGGGAATGTGTCATGTATCAGACAAAGATAGCTAACAAATTTCATTTGTCTAGCGGCTATATCTGGAAACGCATTAAGTCTGGCAAGGCAAGTTGTTGCATTATAATGGCGGTATGCTGGTGTCCAGTTGGCTTCTATGAGAAACTGAATTCTTCTTGTGTTTTAATTCTATTTTTAAACTTAGATTCTACGTAGTCTGCACTGTAACACATATCTGGAAACGCGATTAGAAATAATTGAATGAGTGCCCTGATATATTTGTGTTCAGTATTTATTTTCTATATATTATTACAGACCTTTTGGTCGGAACATCGATTTGTTCCAAATAGTATTTGCTTAATGTAAAGCAGTTATTTAACCCTTTTCTCTGCTATATATTTACCATCTGATCCGACTGATTGAAATTTATTCATTGGTCAGGTAACGTACACTTTGTGTAGTTCTGCAACGAAAAGTACGGATCAATCAATGGTCAGTCAGTTGGTGTGACCAGTTGTACGGCCCAAAAATATGTAGATCACATGATTTGCTTACAAGAAGATAAATATAAGTCAATGCCATCAGATACGAATTTAATAAACGTTTGGGAAGGTTCCTAAAATCTCAATCAAACTTGTATCGAAGCACATATTTCCTCTTAGTTCATCCGTCCGTGTGTTGCCGAAGACCGGGGGGGGGGAGAATAGTGACTCGGTTAGCTGTCATATACGTTGTAAGAGGCGACTAAGGGGATTTTGTACTATCATACACTTATCTAGAAGGAATGTGTTAGTCCGGACACCGTGTCATATGTCCAGTCATGTACTATCATACATTTATCTAGAAGGAATGTGTTAGTCTGGACACCGTGTCATATGTCCAGTCATGTACTATCATACACTTATCTAGAAGGAATGTGTTAGTCTGGACACCGTGTCATATGTCCAGCCAAATATTATGATACATTTATCTAGAAGGAATGTGTTAGTCTGGACACCATGTCATGTGTCCAGCCATGTACTATCATGCACTGGAACTATTAGAAGCGCGACTCTTGTCAATGGATAACCTATCAGTAGAATAAAAACAAGCCGTCATTCCTGGCGATTTTGATTATTGTCGTACTTCCGCTGGTCACTATGTATAAACTTTCTACTGCACTTGATAAGACATTTCATATCAGTAGATTTGTTCTTACATTCTCTTTGATTATACAGGTTCTTTTGTTTTTTCTTTTGCTCTTCTTTCTTATCTTGCAGTTGTCTCCCATCTTTATCTTTTCTCATCTCATTCTCCATGATTGTCGTCCATATGACAGAGGTGACTATGTAGCATTGAAGTATTTCTGTTCCTTACTTCTATTGAAAATATCATGTTCTACGTGCATGATGCTTTGTCCTACTTTATTTCGTGTTTCTGATGTGGTGTTTTTTTTTTCAACTATCAGAGATTATTTCCAATCAAATAAGCGAATACTGAAATCACAAGATAATGAAGAATTGTTTATCACTGGTAACACACAGAAAAATAAACACACAAATCCACGTCTCGACAGAAAGACCTTTTATTGAAGAAAAAAAACACAACATAACACACGGAGAGAAAAGAATGAACTGCCCGACATTAGATAATAGAGCTTATTGTGATACAGTCCAGATGAGTATGAATAACTTTAAATTTAAGACTAGATAGTTCCACACGAAACAATTCCAAGTTTTACAGCGGTTATTGCCGGTTATCCGTCTTCGACAAGGGAAGTTTAGTAGAAGAGATTGGCTCTGAAGTAAAATTATGTCTACTGAAATGAATATCTATTGTCTTTCCCCAGGTGGTTTGTTATCTACTTTTGCCTTTAAACGTAGGGGTAATTGGAGCTCGATCGTGTGTTCCAAGGCCAGTTGTGTTGCCTCAGCTGTGATATGACCGTGTTTGTTCAAGATGTCCCTGACGTTTTCTATCCATCTTTTTAGTGGTCTTCCTCTGGCTTTGTACCATGATCTAACTTGGTATATGCATTCACAGGTAACTTGATGTGCTGAATTATCATATTGTGACCAAACCACTTGATCTGCTGCCTTTCTATGTAATCTGTGCACGGTGTTATACATATTAGTTCCCTAATGTCTTCATTTCGTAATCTGTGCAAGGTGTTCTATCTATTCTTTTCGTAATGTCTTCATTTCGTAATCTGTGCAAGGTGTTATACCTATTCTTTCCCTAATGTCTTCATTTCGTAATCTGTCAAGCCTGGTGAACCCGGCAGCTTCTGAATTTCTGATTTACATAAATTTACCCACATATACTTCAATCGGCTCGCAAAGCCAGTGAAATGATACTATTGAAATATTGGCATAATATGGATCATTCCTATATTGGGGCCGATATCTCCAATGTGGTACCCGTACCCCCGCATGGGTTATGGATCGGCCTTTTAAATTTATTATTTTATTATTAGAGCTCCCCATCGTATTTCAAATAAGGTTGGTAGAATTTACATGAGTTCGTGTATCTGAAACTGCTTTAATAATTTACACGAGACAAAGTTCCTGACAATGCTTGACACAAATAAATTCCATATATCTTGTTGATCTCGCCTCCCCCTGGCACGTATTCAAAGAAATTATGGTTCGCCTAAGTTTAGAAAAATAAAACACGATAGTTAGCAGGGAGTGTAGATAGAGTTAGAGGGACTGTAGATAGAGTTATAGGGATTGTAGATAGAGTTATTGGGACTGTAGATACAGTTAGAGGGACTGTAGATAGAGTTAGAGGGGCTGTAGATAGAGTTAGAGGGGCTGTAGATAGAGTTAGAGGGGCTGTAGATAGAGTTAGAGGGGCTGTAAATACAGTTGGTTGGGCCATATATACAGTTGCAGGGCCGTTGATACAGTTAGCAGGTTCGTAAATACAGTTAGCGTCTGGGGGTCTCACCAATGGCTCACTAGACAAACCAACCATGCAACAGAAAACCTTAATAGATTACATGCCTTTATATTGAGGTTATCTTCTTATAGAAGCTTCATGACACGTCATCTATACAATCCCGTAGTCGTAACCTTCGATAACAGTTACCATGTTGTTCAGACAGACCGATGTTGTGCTTGAACTAGTTACGGGCACGACGTGGGTGGGCGGAACAACAAAGAAACCTGTCGAAAGGGCCAGAGTTGTGCCCTGATGTCGACGTCTGTTTCGGCGGCATTAGATTCGAAACACCATCTAGTCGAATGGCTGATGGAACAGAAGGCGGAGCACTTATGGGAATGCCCACGTGTTGTGAGGCCAGTTTCTAATCAAGAATCAAGAAGAATCAATAATCAAGTTAGCAGTGTCGTAGATACCACTATTAGGACCGAAGATACAGTTAGTATGGCCGTAGATAGGTCTTCAGTAAAGAAAAGGGAGGGAAATTATCTTGAACGTAGGTCATTCGCCCATTCATTGTTCCCTCTTTGTCATGAGAAAGCTGAGGACCTATTTTTGAAACATTAGATAAGGGATGGGTTACCCACCGTCCTAGTACTAAACTTTTAAGTTCATAAGGGGGGGGGATGAATTGCACGCCCCATAGTCAGCTTATCTAGGGGCTTGATAGTTTTTGCTATAACACTAAAACAAGGACAAACAACCCCTCAAACAGAGGACAAACACTACATCAAACAGAGGGAAAACACCACCTCAAACAGAGAGCAAACACTCCCTCGAACAGGGCACAGACCCCTCAAACAGAGGACAGACACCACCTCAGATGACAAACACCCCCTCAAACATAGGACAAACAGCATCTCAAAAAGAGGGAATGCGTCAAACAGAAGGAAAGCACCCCTGAGACAGAGGGAAAGACCACTCAAACAGAGGACAAACACCAAATCAGATGACAAACACCCCTTAAACAGAGGGCAAACACCCCTCAAACAGAAGGAAAACACCCCTCAGAGGGAAAGCACTCCTCAGAGGGAAATCACCTCTCAAACAGAGGGCAAACACCCCTCAAACAAAGGGAAAACACCCCTCAAACAGAGGGAAAGCACCCTGCAAACACCCCTCAAACAGAAGGCAAACACCCCTCAAACGAGGGCAAACAGCCCTCAAACAGAGGGAAAGCACCCATCAAACAGAGGACAAAGACTTCTTCACACAAAATCATTTTAAAAATCTAACAGATAGTAGGTGTTTACCTTTATTTAAATTCATCATCCCCCCCCCCACCCTCCTTCTGCCCTACCAGAATTGTATCTGTGGTCCTGACTCTCCATTGAGAGAAACACAGAACATTGTATCTGTGGTCCTGACTCTATATTGAGAGAAACACTGAACATTGTATCTGTGGTCCTGACTCTATATTGAGAGAAACACTGAACATTATATATACCTGGAATGCACTTTTGACTAGTCCAAAATTTGACGGAGCTCACGTTTACCTGATCTTTTTTCTATCATTTTTTTTTTTTTTTTTGCATTTACTTGATATAGACCATTGCCTAAACCGTGTATTGGAGGGTACCTTTTTCTGGCACCTGAGTTTCTAGTCTCAACAGATGAAGTTAACCATTCGGTGAAATCCTAAGGCGAAAACTGCTTGTATTTATTTCTCCTTTCCTTCTGTTATATCGACCACAACACTTGCCCTAAAGGGACAAACCCGTGCTGGTATGTTGATGTTACGAAGAAAGAGCTATGTATCTTGTGGCAGAGAAAATCCTTCGTCCCAGAGGAAACGTTCGTCACAAACTGAAACGTTCGTCACAGAGTGACATGCTCGTCACAAACTGAAACGTTCGTCACAAACTGAAATGTTCGTCACAAACTGAAATGTTCGTCACAGCGTGAAATGTTCGTCACAGAGTTAAACGTTTGTCACAGAGAGAAAACAGAGTGAAACGTTCGTCCCAGAGAGAAGCGTTCGTCAGGGATAAGCTGTTGCAAATAGTCAATACTTGTACGGACAATCCATGTCGGGACAATCCATGTCGGGACAATCCATGTTGGGACAATCATGTCGGGCAATCCATGTCGGGACAATCCATGTCGGGACAATCCATGTCGGGACAATCCATGTCGGGACAATCCATGTCGGGACAATCCATGCAATGTAAGAAATCAGTGTTACCGCAGTTTTAGTTTCTGCTATCTATTTATATATTGTCTTTTCCACAAATGCCGTTAGAGGCCGTGGGGAGTTGAAGTTTTCTGTCTTTGGTCACATTTGTTCATCATCATCAAGTGCCGTCTCCGCAACGAAGGTTGGCTGCAACGTATCTCCAACATCTCCTGTCTCTTGTCTTGGTGGTGCACTCTGCTAGACTGTAACCTGTCCATCGTGTAATGTTACTCTCCCACTTGTATCTCTGCCTACCTCTTGCTCGCTTCCCTTTGACTTTACCCTCAAGTAAGGTCTTCAATAGGGTGTCATGTTTTTTAATGTGTCCAAAGTATTTTATTTGCCTGATCTTTATTTCTCTTAGTAGTTCTTTCTTCATATTAAGTGTCTTTAGCACCTCTTTATTTGTTTTCTTCTCTTTCCATGATGTTCTCCCTATTCTTCTATATACCCACATCTCAAAGGCATCAATTTTGTCTTCTAATTGTTTATTTAGTGTCTATGTTTCTGAGCCATACATTAATATGGAATAGATGTAGCATTTTATAATTCTCATTTTTAACTTGTTTGTAAGTTGTTTAGATATTAATAATTTTACGTTTGCCATGTTCTTATTGAATTTTCCCATCTAATTCTTGGTCTTCCTATTGCCTTGTAACCATTATTTTTGCTTTTGTACTCCTGGATGGCTGGCTGTCATGATTCCCTTCGCATAAGTTATCCGAACCAGTTTATCTGCTGTCTTTCTATATATAGTTTGCATAATATGGTCTTGACTATCTTTCTAATTTCTTTATTTCTTATTCGGTCTCTTCTGGTGACGTTTATAGCCATTCTCATATATTTCAACTCACGTAATATTTCTGCGGTTTCAAACAGCTGTAAAGCGTTTGCTTTTTGACATCTCAACTCAATTTCTCTAGAAATTATACCGTTTTCTGTACAAAATGCTTCCTAGATATTTAAATTCTGATGTCTGTTTTAGTTTTGTGCCGTTACATACACATTTAATTGTTACTTTGCTCTGCATATTTTCATAGTTTTTGTTTTTGATGTGTTTAATCTCATATTGTATTCTTCGCAGGCTGCCGGTAGTGAATTTGTGTGTCTTTGTAGTTCGTCTTCAGTTTCATGTATTATACCTTGATCATCTGCGAAGAGTAGGTCGTGCTAAGAGTTACATAGGTCAAGATAAACAAAAATAGGTAGATGTGTTATCTCGTTGTTAGGTTGTGTTATGTTTTATTTTGGTAACACATCTACCTATTTTTGTTTATCTTGACATTTGCCCAGTGTTACTCCAGCCACCTGCTTCCTGTTTAGGGTTGTTACCCAACACTGGAACATTTATCCCTTGAGTTACATAGGTCTCTTAATGTATCTGAGATGTGTTCGCTTCTTGCTTCTACCTCTTTTGCGTTCCTGTCCATGTATGTAACAAACAACAGTGTTAATAGTACACATCCTTGTCTGACTCCCGTTGTTGTTCCGATTGGTTCTGCGAGTCCGTCGTTTGTTCTTATTATATTTGGTGAGTTATTATACTCTTATGTTGTCTAGTAGTTGCCTATGATTTCCGTAATCTTCTAGTATCTGCCACAATTTGTCCCGTCAACTCTGTCAAAGGCTTTCTCTTGATCTATAAATGTTTAGTTTCTCCTTCCACTTCTTATTTGTTTCCTTGACAAATGTGCAAAGCTGCAGTTTTCTTTCTTCTGTAGAACATGTCTTTTGAGAGGTCAGTAGAGCATTATTGTATTTGTTTGAATCCCTGAAATACGACCGATACAGCTTTTGTAACATATCTTACGATGGCAAAATTTCTCTAGAGCAATATCTTATACCCAGATTCGAACTCTCAACAGAATACAATGATTCGAAAAGAATCTCATGCTCAGATGTGCTATATTCTAGGTGTTCTATAACTGGAGAGTGCTATATTCTAGGTGTTTTGTGACTGGGAAGTGATATATTCTAGGTGTTTTGTGACTGGGAAGTGCTATATTCTAGGTGTTTTGTGACTGGGAAGTGCTATATTCTAGGTGTTTTGTGACTGAGACTAGGTGTGCTATATATTATGTGTTTTGTGTCTGGGAAGTGCTAAATTCTAGATGTTTTGTGACTGGGGAGTGCTATATTCTAGGTGTTTTTTGACTGTGATGAGCTGTATTCTAGATATTTTGTGACAGATGTGCTGTATCCTGGGTGTTTTGTGACGTTATACATTACTACTCAAGATAATACATGACAGAATAAAACATGAGATAGACACAGAGAGCGGTGAAGAGCGGTTATATTTTTAGGAAAAATAGAGGAACAAGAGAAGCTATACTTAGCTATACTTAGCTATACATAGAAGCTATCCAACTAGTGATAGATAAATATATAGAAGTATACAAACGTATCTATATTTGCTTCATAGACTACAGCAAGGCCTTTGACAGAGTACAACATGAAAAATTAATAGAATGTCTTCAAGAAATAGGCATAAATAGAAAACATCAGACTGATTAGAAATATATATTGGGAACAGACTGCATCAATGAGGTGTGAAAACAGATACTCATGATACATAGAAATAAGAAGAGGGGTAAGACAAGGATTTATTTTATCACACAGCCCATTTAATATAAACACAGAGAACATTCTTAAACATGTGGAAGGAATGTCAGGACTCAAAGATCAGTGGAAAAATAATAAACAACCTGAGATATGCAGATCACACTATTTTTTTCAGAAGGTCAACATGAACTACAAAAAGACTAATAGATCAAGTCGATAACTCAAGTAAAGAATATGGACTGCATATTCTTCTTCAGCGTTCATTCTCAAACTCCCGCTGAATTTCTCTTGTAACAAGACAATGGTTCTACAAGATTTCCAGTTGAATATAGTCAAGAGAATGAAAATGCGTTGTGTTTCCGTTTTATTTGCGACAATGGCCCAACACATCCGTCTTCGTCGGACGGACTGCATATAAACATCCAAAAAATAAAAACCATGATAATCAGCAAAGTCACAGAAGAACAAGAGCTAAGCATAAAAATACATAGAGGGAAACTACAATAAGTAAAGCATTATCAATATCTTGGACACATAGTCACAAATGATGGCAGATGTGAAACAGAAGTTAACAGGAGAATAGGAATGATTAAAAGTACCTTCAATGACATGAGGAAAATAGTAACAAACAAATTACAAACAAGTTAAAAATGAGAATTATAAAATGTTACATCTATTCTATAGTGATGTATGGCTCAGAAGCATGAGCACTAAACAAAAACAATTAGAAGACAGAATTGATGCCTTTGAGATGTGGGTATATAGAAGAATAGAGAGAACATCATGGGAAGAGAAGAAAATAAACAGATGGTCTAACAAGACTTAATATGAAGAATTCATTCTTAAAGGAAATAAAGATCAAGCAGATACAATATTTTGGACACATTAAAAGACATGGCACCATGTCGAAGACCATACTTGAGGGTAAAGTCAAAGGGAAGAGAGCAAGAGGTAGGCAGAGATACAAGTGGAAGAGTAACATTACAAGATGGATAGGTTACAGTCTAGCAGAGTGCAACATCAAAACAAGAGAAATGGAATGTTGGAGGTCTGTTGCAGTCAACCTTTGTTGCAGAGACGGCACTTGATAATGATGATGAAATATATTAGTATGAAAAAAAAAACCCAGCATCTGTAATTCAGCTCTTGAACTAGAAAGCACGTTTTTCGTGACGTGTCATTTTATCATTAACTCCGTCATGTTAAATATATTTCAACCATCTTTGCTCTCTATCTATCTGCAGTATCTGACTTCAAGTCGCCATATATTTGTTTCTCGCACTTTCTTTGATTTGTTCTAACAGCTTTCACGAGAAGGTCAGGAACAGGACTTTGTTGTCAGAGTGAGTTAGACGCGTTCGCGTTATGAGATTTTAGTTTAAGCTGAGAACTTCTCAATTTGAGAACTCTGTTTGGAAAGTCGAGATAAAGTATTTGCCTGTTAAGTGTGCATATAATTTGTGTTCTTTTATAACTATAATAATCGTACTTGTAAATATACTTTTTTTCCAGATAGCGCATGTCAATATGACGTCAGTTTTTGTTGGGGGTTTTTTTTTTCATTTCACACAGCACTGGCAACCATCAAACTCATAGTGTCTTCTACTCAGATAGGGTAAATTCGAGGTGTTGTTTTGGACTTTATACCTGTTCAAATAAGCAGAATTAGTTATTAGCCTCAGCTTCCCTGCCAGACAACCTTTCCTGTTTGAGGTATCCACAAAAACCCAACTCTGGACATAAAAAAATTGTGATGGATGTAGCCAGCCTTGCATTTCTCTCCATCCAAGGGATCGCTACAATAAAACAGGGTTGATATGTTTTCCTGATTCTTGGCTCTCCTAGGAAATTGCCACGTCCTGCACATAATTGCTTTACACCACACTCCTTGTGCCACCTCTTTATAGCTGGGCCACCACGTACACTTTGACAGCTAGGACCATGGCTAGAGCTCATCTGGCTCCCCCAACGTGATGTTCAACCATGGCTAGAGCTCATCTGGCTTCCCCAGCGTGATGTTCAACCATGGCTAGAGCTCATCTGGCTTCCCCAGTGTAATGTTCAACCATGGCTAGAGCTCATTTGGCTTTCCCAATGTGATGTTCAACCATGGCTAGAGCTCATTTGGCTTTCCCAGTGTGATGTTCAACCATGGCTAGAGCTCATTTGGCTTCCCCAGCGTGATGTTCAACCATGGCTAGAGCTCATCTGGCTTCCCCAGTGTAATGTTCAACCATGGCTAGAGCTCATCTGGCTTCCCCAGTGTAATGTTCAACCATGGCTAGAGCTCATTTGGCTTCCCCAGTGTAATGTTCAACCATGGCTAGAGCTCATTTGGCTTTCCCAGTGTGATGTTCAACCATGGCTAGAGCTCATTTGGCTTCCCCAGTGTAATGTTCAACCATGGCTAGAGCTCATTTGGCTTCCCCAGTGTGATGTTCAACCATGGCTAGAGCGTATTTGGCTTCCCCGGCGTGATGTTCAACCATGGCTAGAGCTCATTTGGTATTCCCGGCGTGAAGTTCAACCACGATTAGAGCTCATTTGGCTTCCCCAGTGTGATGTTTAACCATGGCTAGAGCGTATTTGGCTTCCCCAGAGTGATGTTCAACCATGACTAGAGATCATCTGGCTCCCCCAGCGTGATGTTCAATGCTGAATTATCTTAATGGATATATATGTTTATTCTAAAAAATTAATTAAATATATTTTATTGAGAGCATAACACACAACAAATCAACGTTTCGATCAAAAGTTCTTTATCAAGATAAGAACAAACATAGAAAAGACACCATTATAGACGGGACTACTTATAATTATATAATCATCAACATAAAAAAACACTATCATACTGTATTTCTCTCATTAGGGAATTACATGGAGTATTGGAGTGGCTTACCGAGGACCGAACTCTGGACCTCACGGGTGTGAGACAAACGCTCTAACCTCCCCGCCATGCACAGAATAACCTAACATAGATGGGGGAAAAAACTTAAACAATGGTTTTCGTGTCGTTATCAGAATATTGCAATAAAAAGGGAAACATAATTGTACATATGTAATAGAAATAAACTGCCAATGCTACGAACTTTATTTTTTCCTGTTGCAACCTACGGCTGTGACACATGCGGCTAAGTAAAACAGCGGTAAAGAAGATCATCGCTTTTGTGAGGAAATGCTACAGACAGATACTTAGAATATCATGGAAGGAAAAAAAGAGAAACTCAGATATTATAAACACATTGAAGATTCCAGAGTGTTGGTTACTAAACACAATAACTAAAAGAAAACTACACCTGTTTGGTCATATAATCAGTCACAAATGTTTAGAAAGACAAATAATGGAGGGCAGAGTACTTGGTGGAAGGAGGAAAGGCAGACAACGAAGACGGTGGACTGACGACATTAAAGATAACATGAATACGTCATTGGAAAATGCAAGCCGCATCGCCCAAGACAGAGAAGGGTTCAGGTTCATTGAGAAGACAACGTTCTGGAGAGAATACGTCACATGACACGTATTTGAAATAAAGATGTGGACTTTCGATAGATGAAAGCCACACTATATTGACATGTCATTTACTGACAGTTTGCCATTGCTTAATGGTGTGCCCTACAGACAAATAGTGAATAAAACAGATCTGGCAAGGAAAACAATTTCAATCATAATCAAGTATCCGGTCAGACTTCAACAGATTTCCAATATCCTCTGTCTCTTGCCTTGATGGAGAACTCTGCTAGATCCCATTTTGTCCATCTCATCTTCTTCTTCTTCTTTCGTTCACTTGAAACATGTCTATATCTGTAATTCTATCTCCTTAATAAAACTCACTGTCTTTTGTAGTTCATACAGTGTCCCATAGAGCTTTGATTCCAGTGTTGTTTCCTCTGGCCAATATGTCTGCCTCAGCGTTTCATGCTCTGAACACTCTTGAAGTATATGTTTGGCACTCTGTGCTGCCTGTCCACATGTACACATGGCCGTGTTGCCAATCTTGAACATTGTATACATGTGACTGCGGAGTCGGTTGTGTCCTGTTCTGAGACGTAGAATTATAACTTGTTCTGATCTGTTCATAATGTGATAATCATTTTGTGTTGGTGTTTGTGGCTTTTTTTATTGACTTGATCATCTGTTTTTTCTGATGGTAGGTGATTGGTATATCTGGTTGGTCTTCGGCAGCACCTTCCTTAGCCAGTTGGTCTGCTTTTTCATTTCCTGGTATTCCACAGTGAGAGGGTATCCACTGCATGGTTACCCTATACTGGTAAGACAATTCGCTAAGTGGTTTTTTCAAGTCTGTTAGTTTTCCAGACTGGAGAGCTTGAACTTTCAACTTTTCCTTCAGGTAATATCTTCAACAAAATACTATGCCTTTATAAATTGTTTTGTTTTCAAAATATATAATTTATTGGTTTTTTCCCCATTTTTAATATTTATTTGTTAAAATTTATTTAATATCTACACAGAGAATATCTTTAAAAATATAGAAGAAATACCAGGACTCAAGATCAATGGGAAAATAATAAACAAAATTAGATATGCAGATGGCACTGTTCTTTTGGCAGAAAGTGAACATGAACTACAAAGACTAATAGACGAGGTCAATAAATCAAGTAATGAATATGGACTGGATATAAATATTCAAAAAACAAAAACCATGATAATCAGCAAAGACACAGAAGAACAGGAGATAAACATAAACATACAGGGAGAGAAACAACAACACTTAAAACAGTATCAATATCTTGGACACATAGTCACAAATGATGGCAGATGTGAAACAGAATTAAAAGGAGAATAGGAATGGCTAAAAGTACCTTCAATGACATGAGGAAATTATTAATATCTAAACAAATTACAAACAAGTTAAAAATGAGAATTATAAAATGCTACATCTATTCCATATTAATGTATGGCTCAGAAACATGGACACTAAATAAACAATTAGAAGACAAAATTGATGCCTTTGAGATGTGGGTATATAGAAGAATAGGGAGAACATTATGGAAAGAGAAGAAAACAAATAAAGAGGTGCTAAAAACACCTAATATGAAGAAAGAACTACTAAGAGAAATAAAGATCTGGCAAATAAAATACTTTGGACACATTAAAAGACATGACACCCTATTGAAGACCTTACTTGAGGGTAAAGTCAAAGGGAAGCGAGCAAGAGGTAGGCAGAGATACAAGTGGGAGAGTAACATCACACGATGGACAGGTTATAGTCTAGTAGAGTGCACCACCAAGACAAGAGACAGGAGATTTTGGAGATACGTTGCAGTCAACCTTCGTTGCGGAGACGGTACTTAATGATGATGATTGCTGCCAGAACCTCTATGTTCTCTTCACTTTTCGTGAATGCTGACTGTTCTTTTTATATATCCACAACTTAAAGGTATCAATTATGTTCTGTATTCGTTTGTTTATTGTTTATGTCTTTGATCATACGTTAATGTTGATTTTTCTTCTTCTTCTTCTTTCGTTCACTTGAAACATGTCTATATCTGTAATTCTGTCTCCTTAATAAAACTCACTGTCTTTTGATTTGATCGTGGTTGAAAATGTGTAGAAGGTTGACTTCATTATAATCGGGTTGCTCTTCTTGTTGGGAGTACCACTTATAGCACGTAATTCCGTAACTGAACGCTCTAATTCTCAATAATCTTTTAATACAAAATTTACTTTGTAAACGCCCGTAACGGGCGGAATTCGAATCCGAATAAAGCAAACGGCTACGTACGGGATCCCCTTACGTCGAGTTGATTTACTTAATGCCGACTAGATGTATCAATAAAAGGGAATGCAATCTATTATGTATAGAAATAGATAGACAATGTGAACAAAATCACAGTATATTTGTCACCATCTCATTTTATATTGGTTTTATTCCGGCATAATTCCCTAGTCTTTGTCATAGCTTGGTCGTAACACTTACTCTCCCCCGGTTGAGATCGACCTCGTTTTCCATAACCAAAGCCTGGATGGCCAAAACGACAAGTAGAAATTCAGAAAGGCAGGCATATAAATCGGCTCTTTCATATCTGGAGATCGCTGTGGGATGCACATCTGTCGATCTGATCCATGGCCCGATCTCTGTCGTCGATAACAGGAAGATGTCGGTCATTTTCTAAATCTCAATGTCTGAGCGCGCAATCATGGGTCACATTACTTCCCCTAGTAATTAGGAGTGGGTAAATGTCAAGCCTTCTGTCTTATCTGAAGATAACCAGAGAATCTTGGCAAAACATTCTCACTAGAACAGGACATTGTATAATACCTTTAGTCACAGCGAACACTAAAAGTAGGAAATTGAAATTATTATAAACGGATTTAGCAAATGAAAATAAATTTGCAGAATGAGAACATATCTCTTCTTCTCTGTTCTTTTTTTAAACCCATTCAAATTAGCAGAATGTAACTCGGAGAACGAGTATGTTGTGTCATGATTTAGTTTGACTGCGATTTCTGCGCCTTTCGGCATGACACATCCATCATCGGTGATGACTTCTATGTTACTATTACCATGTAAAGAATATAGGACAGCCAAATCCACCCCAAACCTCATCAGTAGATATATTTGGTAAGAAAACGGTATTACTATTATTTACTCCCATTTAAACCCTGTCAACACAAGGCAATATTCTATTTTGTATAAAAGGTTATAGATCGTTTAGAAATGCTTTTGTCATCCGCAACATTATCATCATGTGGCATATTCTTTCCAGAACTTAGTCTTCTTTGTGGACCTTCTGAACACCTCGTGATTATGATCGACTTGACCTGCCTCTTCCAGGGACATGTTTAAAACAGTCAGTTATATCGTTTGTCCATCGTCGTGTTGGGCGGCCTCTTCCTCTGCTGACGTTTACTTTGTTTTATGTTATTTATTATTCTGCTATCCACGACATGAAACATGTAATTATCAAGCCCTTCAGATGACTGGTATGTGTATGCAGTGTGTGTCTCTGGTCTGTTGTGTCAATCATGTATACTCTTGCTTGGTGGAGAGAATGATGTTGGTGTATTGATAGCATTTCAAGCATATATCTCCTTTTCACAATGTTAGAATACCTATTTCACTCAAGAACTATACACATTCCCTCCTTTTGAAAATGTTTTTTTTCCTAAACAAAACTACACACTGGAAATGCAGAAGCTTGTTAATGTTTAGTTGGTAATCAGTACAGCGAGAACTAACTGACGAAGAAAGGCAAGCAGTGGATGCTCACGTTCAGCAGCCACTATAGATTTAATTACTTCAAGTGATATCGCTTGAAGAGCTGTATTGTTTACTATATATAAGAGCATCACCTCTTGTATGGAGCCAAAACAGCATGTACGGTTTCTCAAGATTTATCTGATAACTTTATTCCTTATACAATCCTGAAATAACATTTAATAGCACAGTTTGATTCCGTATACAATCCTGATATAACATTTAATATCACGGTTTGATTCGTTCCGTTATACCAACCTGATATAACATTTCATGTCACAGTTTGATTCATTATAAAATCCTGATATAACATTTAATATCACAGTTTGATTCATTATACAATCCTGATATAACATTTAAAATCACGGTTTGATTCGTTCCGTTATACCAACCTGATATAACATTTCATGTCACAGTTTGATTCATTATAAAATCCTGATATAACATTTAATATCACAGTTTGATTCATTATACAATCCTGATATAACATTTAATATCACGGTTTGATTCGTTCCGTTATACCAACCCGACATAACATTTCATGTCACAGGATGATTTTTATTTGTTTGTAAAAAAAAAAAATACAATCAATATCAAATTATTAGTGTATCTTATTCTGTACGTAGCCACCAACCCAGCATTTTTGTGGCTGCAGTGATTTTCTAGGCAATATAAATACATTCTGTAGCCTGCCATTGCTTTCTGAACGGTCCTCATTCTCAAATGTATGTGATGGCGAGGATCAAAGTTGGTACCTTGACCGTCGCAGACGCGCTCGGTACCTCATCGACAAGGGGAGCCTACCTCATGATTCCTTATTCCAACCTGATATAACATTTAATGTCCCTTGAATATCTTGCACTATTTATTGCCTGTCCGATCCATTCTATCTGATCCAGCCTGTCCGATCCAGTCTGTCCGATCCAGTCCTATAAATTATAATTTCGTTTGCAAAAGTTAACGTTCGACATCATCCAGAATGTTGCCTACTCTCTCTGTGTATATGTTGAATGTTGCCACAGATGTTCACTATCTGTGTATATGTTGAATGTTGCCACAGATGTTCACTATCTGTGTATATGTTGAATGTTGCCACAGATGTTCACTATCTGTGTATATGTTGAATGTTGCCTACACTCTCTGTGTATATGTTGAATGTTGCCTACACTCTCTGTGTATATGTTGAATGTTGCCTACACTCTCTGTGTATATGTTGAATTTTGCCTACACTCTCTGTGTATATGTTGAATGTTGCCTACACTCTTTGTGTATATGTTGAATGTTGTCTACACTCTCTGTGTATATGTTGAATGTTGCCACAGATGTTCACTATCTGTGTATATGTTGAATGTTGCCACAGATGTTCACTATCTGTGTATATGTTGAATGTTGCCTACACTATCTGTGTATATGTTGAATGTTGCCACAGATGTTCACTATCTGTGTATATGTTGAATGTTGCCTACACTCTCTGTGTATATGTTGAATGTTGCCTACACTCTCTGTGTATATGTTGAATGTTGCTTAACTCTCTGTGTATATGTTGAATGTTGCCACAGATGTTCACTATCTGTGTATATGTTGAATGTTGCCTACACTCTCTGTGTATATGTTGAATGTTGCCTACACTCTCTGTGTATATGTTGAATGTTGCCTACACTATCTGTGTATATGTTGAATGTTGCCTACACTCTCTGTATATATGTTGAATGTTGCCTACACTCTCTGTGTATATGTTGAATGTTGCTTACACTCTCTGTGTATATGTTGAATGTTGCCTACACTCTCTGTGTATATGTTGAATGTTGCCACAGATGTTCACTATCTGTGTATATGTTGAATGTTGCTTACACTATCTGTGTATATGTTGAATGTTGCCTACACTCTCTGTGTATATGTTGAATGTTGCCTACACTCTCTGTGTATATGTTGAATGTTGGATACCGTTCCTGTGTATATGCTGAATAGCATATGCAATATATGTGATACCTTGTGGTACTTCCAGACATATACATATTTGTTCTGAACATGTCCGGTCTTCAAAGTATAAGACATGCACATAAAATGTAAACATGACTTAAAAGACCTATTTTGATTATTTCCGTGATTTTCGTTGGTCCGTCTTAATTATTGTTGTCAGATGACTTCAATTATATAAACTGTGACCAACGAAATCATGAGAACAAGCAAAACGTAACGAATGAAGTCCTAACTAATTCTAGACAGAGGTCTTCTTACTCCAGACAGTCTCATTCTGAAGTCTTTGTTCCTAAGTGTAGAGTGCGACCGACTGCAGTATAGGCTACTGTTAATTTTATACATCGTGACAGTGTCCAAGCAGCAGCTTAGAAAGAAATATATTTCACTGTTCAACGTCTACTTTGACGTGTTACGACTTCCGTATTTTTTGTGAGGGTGTTTCCTGACTTGTCTTCAATTGGTGTTTCCTGACTTGTTCTGGTGTCCCCATGTTCGTGGAGTTGTTCAATTTGTTTACGGTTGTTGTTGATGTAGTTTTTCTTGTTCTGTCTAATTTTCCTATTGATTTCTTTAGTTTGTTTCATGTATTCCTCTCTTTGGTATATTTGGGAAGCAAGATAACAGCAGTCGGGGATATAACTCAGAAATCGGGACTCGAATAGCTCTCGCCACCAACGCCTTTAACAAATTTTCAAACATCTGGAGATCGAAGATCACAAGTAAATGTGATAGTATCTGGTTACGGAACCCTTCACAAACAGGGGGCTTCACAGTAAGAAGCGAGAACCCTTCACAGATAGCGAGATATTGACGGCGTGAAATGTCACACATTGCATCTCTTGGGTAAATGTTGTCACCACGGACAGCGCTGACACGCAATGAAAAGATGTGTTTATCTAAGAACGTGTCAAGCGACGATAAAACACAAACGTGTGTTTTTATAAGAACGCGTCAAGATATGATCAAGTGCAACGTTTGTTTACCTAAGAACATGTCAGATAATAGACAGACGGGAATCATACCAGGTAGAAGCTTTTTGGTTGGTCTGAGGCAACGTGGGTTTATTGTAATCAGAAGGATCAATTTCTGATTGGCCAGAGGTTTTCCTCTGGGGAAATGAAAGCTTTTGATTGGTTGGAAGTTTCTGGAAGTTTGGAGGAACTTAGAAGTGGAGGAGGAAGAAAGATTGCCTCATCGACTGCCGAGCAGGGCGGTCGCATTTTCACTCCTGAGGAAGTAGTCCCCAGGTAGTCATCGGAAGTCAGTCTCGATCAGGCTTGTCTCGGACAGTGTAAGCAATTAGAATATTTGTACATCACCGTAGAGACAAGTCTCAGTTTAGTCTCGCAACTGAGACAGTCACAGAGTCAGATAGTTAGTCGGTATACTCTCTAAGACTTAGCTTATAACCCGAATGAAGCAATTCCTGGATGTGTTAGCGTAATTTGTAATCTGAGTTGAGTATATTATTGCCCAGTGCAGATAATTTAGGATGTCTGCAGAGTTGAGGACAAACTCGAATGAGACTAGATTGTGGCTTGTGCCTTGTGTTTATTTGCCTCTCATGAGTATGATGCTATTAATTGATGTCTATCAACTTGTGAAAATAAACCTCATATTATTGTGAAGGAGTGCTTTGGTTAACTGATTGATGTCGAGCAGTATTACACAGATTTAGACCTGGTCACAGCACCAGTATTCCAGTAAGTCCTAAAAGGCATTTTCTTCCGTCGCAAGTTATTGTGACACTGCAGATCTTCTTTCTGTCACACTAGTCTGTCCAGGACAGACAGTCAATCATATGTTTCGGTAACCAGTTCTTTCTGTCACGCATAAGGGCAGACATGTTACTGTTACATAAACACATCAAACTGCGACTATTCAATGCAAGTGTGATTCCAGCATTGACAAATGGATGTGAAAGTTAGAAATGTACGGCAATAATGGATAAGAAGTTAGTTGCCTTTGAGAATAGATGCCTCAGAAAAATCACAAATACTAATTGGAAAGACTTCAAATCAAACGACTTACTAAGAGAGGAGACAAAACAAGAATATGTGACGAACATAATCCGAAAACTCCGCTGGATATACATCGGCCACGTACTTAGAATGAAGGAAGACATAATTCCACGACAAGCCGTCATGTGGACACCAGACGGTAAAAGAAAACAGGGAAGACCAAAAACAACGCTCAGAAGAACATTTATGAATGAATTAACATCAACAGGCATAAATGCAGAAGACCTGCAATCTCTGGCAACTGACCGACAGGCATAAATAGACAAGACCTGCAATCCCTAGCAACTGACCGACAGGCATAAATAGACAAGACCTGCAATCCCAAGCAACTGACCGACAGGCATAAATAGACAAGACCTGCAATCCCAAGCAACTGACCGATAGGCATAAATAGACAAGACCTGCAATCCCAAGCAACTGACCGACAGGCATGGAGAATTCCTCTCTTTGTGTGTCATCTTTTAGTTATGTTTTTTTCCTTTGTTGATACGTTGCAATTTTTCGACTGTGGTGTAATCTCTCTTTTTTTTGGGGTCACTCTTCGGGTTATGTGAACCTATGCAGATGATAGTATTGAGTCTTTGATGTTGTTTGCGAGTTAATCTGGTGTCATCTCCTCTGGAACAGCAATTAATGTATAAAATTTTTTCAGCAATTCCACGCTGTATTCTGTTGGTATTGCGCTAGTGTCGTATCTAATAGGTCTGCGCTTTTCGCTAAGCTCTTAAGTCTGATCTTCACATCTGCTAATAGTAGCTCATGGTCTGAATCACAATCTGCTCCAAGATAAGGCTTACAGGACAGTAGACTGTATCTCTATCTGTGGTGTATAGTGATGAAGTCTATTTAGTTTCTTGCCTTGTAGTATGGTGATGTCCAGATGTATGGACGTCTAGGGTGTTGTTTGAACAGGGTGTTGTTGTTTGAACAGGGTGTTGTTTGAATAGTGTGTTGTTTGAACAGGGTGTTGTTTGAACAGTGTGTTGTTTGAACAGGGTGTTGTTGTTTGAACAGTGTGTTGTTTGAGCAGGGTGTTGTTTGAACAGTGTGTTGTTTGAACAGGGTGTTGTTTGAACAGGGTGTTATTTGAACAGGGTGTTGTTTGAACAGGGTGTTGTTTGAACAGGGTGTTGTTTGAACAGTGTGTTGTTTGAACAGTGTGTTGTTTGAACAGGGTGTTGTTTGAACAGGGTGTTGTTTGAACAGGGGGTTGTTTGAACAGGGGGTTGTTTGAACAGAATGTTGTTGTTTGAACAGGGTGTTGTTTGAACAGGGTGTTGTTTGAACAGGGGGTTGTTTGAACAGAGTGTTGTTGTTTGAACAGGGTGTTGTTTGAACAGAGTGTTGTTGTTTGAACAGGGTGTTGTTTGAACAGGGTGTTGTTTGAATAGTGTGTTGTTTGAACAGGGTGTTGTTTGAACAGTGTGTTGTTTGAACAGGGTGTTGTTGTTTGAACAGTGTGTTGTTTGAGCAGGGTGTTGTTTGAACAGTGTGTTGTTTGAACAGGGTGTTGTTTGAACAGGGTGTTGTTTGAACAGGGTGTTGTTTGAACAGGGTGTTGTTTGAACAGGGGGTTGTTTGAACAGAGTGTTGTTGTTTGAATAGGGTGTTGTTTGAACAGGGTGTTGTTTGAACAGGGTGTTGTTTGAACAGGGTGTTGTTGTTTGAACAGGGTGTTGTTGTTTGAACAGGGTGTTGTTTGAACAGGGTGTTGTTGTTTGAACAGGGTGTTGGCAATTACTAAATTATTTACTAAGCAGAATGATATCAGTCTTTCTTCTCTTTCATTTTGTTGTTCTAATCCAAATGGGCCTTTGACTCTGCATTCTTTAGGTCTTCTATCCTTACCAACTTTCGCATTCAGATCACCTATTATTAGTTTGGAGTCTTGTTTATTCATAGTTTAAACATAAAAAAGACAGAAACAATGATAATATCAGGAAATAGTTCCCCACGAAATAATAAAATTGTATTAAATGAGAAAAAATTGAAGCACGTGAATAGTTTCACATATTTAGGAACATGAATAACTTCAGATGGCAAATGCAAGACCGAAATTATAAGCAGAATAGGACAAGCAAAAAGCAGCATTCCATAAAATGAAAAATATCCGGTACAACAAGTCCATATCGATGGAAACTAGAAAATGTGTCCTCAAATGCTACATTGAACCAGTGCTACTCTATGGACGTGAAGCATGGGCAATACAGAAATCACAAAAATCATTGAAGGAAGCGGAAATTTGGTTTATTCGAAGGATGTTACGCATTCCTTGGACAGCAAAGATTACTAATGAAGAATGTCTTAGAAGGATGTATGTGAAAAGATGCATTATTGATAATATAAGAAAAAGACAGTCAACATTTATTGGGCACATAATCAGAAGAGAAGGCATTGAGAATATAGTGACGACAGGAAAGATAAAAGGGAAAAGATCAAGGGGAAGACCTAAAGAAAAGATATTGTACAGTTAGACTAAATGGCTTCGATTGACGACACGAACAGAGATGATGATATATGTGAGAGATTGATGCACATGGAGAAATATCGCCAACACCATTCGGCACGGCACTTGATGATGATGGTCTTGTTGTATATATTTTGTCTATTGTTTCCTGCAATTTATCATTAAAAACTCGGATTATTGTCATGTTGTGCTTTGTTTCGTTTCATTCTTATACTTATGATTCGGTCATTTATTGGGTTGTATTCTAGCATAGATTTTTGTGTTTCTTTGTTCAAACTGAAGCCTACTCTGCATTGTTCCCTCTTCTCACTTCCTGAAAAAAAAAGACATTTTCCCCTCAGTGTTGTGAAATGTCCTTGTCCTTCCCATCAATGTCCAGTTCTTTCCATTTCTTTTTGTAACATTTGAAGTTTAAATTGATATTCCATGTGCCTATTCGTAGTCTTTTTCTCTTCTTTAGAGCGTTGCCAATATTTTTTTTTATAAGTCCGGCTTTTGACCTTCATCTCATTTACCAGTATTAGAACTGCTTTCGTTCTCTTTCCTAGTTATTGTGCGTCCGTCCAGTCCGAGGGAACCACCGTCATTACCATGAAGCTTATTTGCGGTTATTGTTAAATTATTACTTTAACTGTTAAATTATTGCTTTAACTGTTACATTATTACTTTAACTGTTATATTATTACTTTAACTGTTATATTATTACTTTAACTGTTACATTATTACTTTAGCTGTTACTTTATTACTTTAACTGTTAAATTATTGCTTTAACTGCTATATTACTGCTTTAACTGTTACTTTATTGCTTCAACTGTTGCATAATGATGATTAATGTTTGTCCCTAGTCATATCTTCTTCTTCTGCGTTCGTTCTCAAACTCCTGCAGATTAGCAGGATGTAGTCCGGAAAACGAAATGCGTTGTGTCATGGTTTACAACATTGCTGCGATGTCTGCGCCTTTCGGCCTGACACATCCGACTTCAGCATGGCTCTGGGTCACTGACCCTATATGGGATGAGACAGCCAATTTATCCCATAACCTCCTTAGTCGCCTCTTACGACATGCGTGGAAGGTAAACAGTGTTGTTATTCTTTGCTCCACTTTCGGGCCCCGGCAACACACGGGCGCCTAGTCACATAAAGAGACGGCTGTTATCAAAAATAGCCTGGAGTTGGCAATTTCAACCATATCTCACAGAAAAAAAATACTTTTCTAGGATAGTTGCGCACTGATATCGTGCGTTTAACTGGGTATTTCCGATTTCCCCCTTACATTTCGTTGGCAAGCGACAAAAAGGTGAATTAACAGTGGTTAATGGTCTGTCACATCGGTCAAAATGAATGACGCTGTGTGAGATTAGCACACAGGACTATTGTGGAAAAGGACTTGGTATATAGTGTGCGTGGAATTCCAGATATTTTTAGTAACAGTCGCCTCACTTCCTGGCATCAGTGTTTTGTCTTCTTGTATATCTAGAAGAGATATATCTTGTGTATCCCGCTTGTATATCCCCCTTGTATCAGAACAGAGTATGCAGAAGAAGAAGAATTATAGCAATATGTAATTATGTATTAACTTCAGTAGTCTAGCAATATGTAATTATGTCTTAACTACATAATTGTAGCAGTATAGAATTATGTCTTAACTTTAGAATTGTAGCAGTATAGAATTATGTCTTAACTTCAAAATTGCCTGTCAATTCTCATATTTTGGTGCCAGTCAACTTTCATATTTTGGTGCCTGTCATTAGAACGAGTTTATAATGGTTGACCAGAGCTGATCTGTTGTCATTATTCTTCCCTCAAAATGAGAGACCTCACCAGAAATGTGAAGAACTTGTCACATCTGTTCCGGTTACATTTTGGTTGCCTGATATCCATAGACCCCAGTGGCAGAATTATCGGCCAGTTAAAGTTGAACTGTAGAATATTCGCAACATTAGCATAATGAGGGGGAAGGGACTTAATAAGCAGTTTGAGATAACCTTAGGTTTGATGCTGGCCGTTGATCACACAAATTGTCTGTAATTGTCTCCCTGTCTGTGCCGGATGTTTCCAAAACTTCTTGGACCAGTTAGAAATGTTTGAACTTCTGTACGAAGGAGAGATGTATTCTCATGAGGACATTTAGTTATCCAGAGGATCTGATCGTTAGTGTTTGAAGGTCAGACGTGAGTGGGATTAAAGGGTGACCATTTGAACATTATCTCACCTACGTCTGGTGTTGTGCTCCTCGTCCATCCCCAGTGATGGTGATCTTTTCTTACATCCACTTTATGAAATTTAGTTTTAGAATTACGGGAACTGGTTTGGAAGTAGTACCTACCTTTGTGATTATTTCCCTTGTCTATGTTTTTTAATTTAAGTTTATCATTTATTAACTTAAATATAGATATATTTGAGGTTAGGGTTAGAGTTAGTTATAACCCCTAAACTCAAACCCGAAAAATGAATAGTTAAATAATTATTGATTAATTAGTGATGTAATATTTAGATTCAACAATTAATCAATAATTATTTAAATATTAATTTTTAGGGTTAGGGTTTCGGGGTTAGGGTTAGTTATGTTTTAGAATTATGTAATAATTTAATTGATCACGAAATACGTAGATAGGCAATAATTGCAAACAAGAACCGAGTTAGATTCTTGACTATGATTTCGTAGATGGCTAATGAGTTAATAAGATGGCTGCAAACGCTCATGAACAACTCTAGCACGGGATAATCATTTTATGGTATTTATTCTTCCCGTGAATTTCAGCTTATTTCCGCTGTTTGACTTCTGCATTTATCCTCTTTTCACAGGATGGTGTACCTTTTTTGTTTTTACTTTAGAGCGACATGTAGCTCTGTGTTGTGCATTGTCCTCCCGTGTATCTTGGTTTATGTCAGATTTTCAGTGTAGTCTTTAAGGAGTTCTTGTAGCGCGTCTTTTGTACACCCTGAGAACTTATGTCCTTCTGAAACTGACCATACAGAAGTATCTTTGATATACGATGATCATACATTCAGTACAGAACATCACTGACTGAAGAAAAAACTTTCATCAAAAGAAAATACAAACATACTTGGAGTCAGAGAACAGGCAGCAACTTTCCACAGGACCCCACTCGAAAGCTAAGCATATTACAGCAAACCACAATTTTTAGCCTCCGCACAGGACACTGGAGACTACAAACACATCTCTACAAAATGAAGGCTGTCAAAATTGATGAATGCGCATGTCGAAAGGGTCCCCAGACGCGAAAACATATTTTGCAGACAAGCCCACTCTTTGATGAAGTGAGAACTAAAATATGGCCCCAAGAGACAGATCTGAAGGTAAAGCTGTGGGGCAATCGTGAGAACCTCCTGCTGACGACTGAATTCATGGAATCGGCCCACCTTCCTGTATAGACTTATCAACATAGAAAACTGATCGCAGAAGATGAAGACCTACATGACCTGTCCAGCTAATCTATGTCTGCATCAGGAAATTGTCATTGCTAGGGATAACAGCTCTGGACAGTTGTACCCGTAATCGTATCTTGCCATCTTTTGTTCATAACTTTTCTAAAACAAGTTTTATAAAAGTGATTTATCTTCCTCACATGTCCTCACTTCCTCACATGTCCTCATTTCCTCACTTCCTCATATGTACTCACTTCCTCACATGTCCTCACTTCCTCACATGTCACTTCCTCACATGTCCTCACTTCCTCACATGTCCTCACTTCCTCACATGTCATCACTTCCTCACATGTCCTCACTTCCTCACATGTCCTCACTTCCTCACATGTCCTCACTTCCTCACATGTCACTTCCTCACATGTCCTCACTTCCTCACATGTCCTCACTTCCTCACATGTCCTCACTTCCTCACATGTCCTCACTTCCTCACATGTCATCACTTCCTCACATGTCCTCACTTCCTCACATGTCCTCACTTCCTCACATGTCCTCACTTCCTCACATGTCACTTCCTCACATGTCCTCACTTCCTCACATGTCCTCACTTCCTCACATGTCATCACTTCCTCACATGTCCTCACTTCCTCACATGTCCTCACTTCCTCACATGTCACTTCCTCACATGTCCTCACTTCCTCACATGTCCTCACTTCCTCACATGTCATCACTTCCTCACATGTCCTCACTTCCTCACATGTCCTCACTTCCTCACATGTCCTCACTTCCTCACATGTCCTCACTTCCTCACATGTCACTTCCTCACATGTCATCACTTCCTCACATGTCCTCACTTCCTCACATGTCCTCACTTCCTCACATGTCATCACTTCCTCACATGTCATCACTTCCTCACATGTCCTCACTTCCTCACATGTCCTCACTTCCTCACATATCACTTCCTCACATGTCCTCACATGTCCTCACTTCCTCACTTCCTCACATGTCCTCACTTCCTCACATGTCCTCACTTCCTCACATGTTCTCACTTCCTCACATGTCCTCACTTCCTCACATGTCCTCACTTCCTCACATGTCCTCACATGTCCTCACATGTCCTCACTTCCTCACATGTCCTCACATGTCCTCACATGTCCTCACATGTCCTCACATGTCCTCACTTCCTCACATGTCCTCACATGTCCTCACTTCCTCACATGTCCTCACTTCTTCACATATCACTTCCTCACATGTCCTCACTTCCTCAGTTCCTCATATGTACTCACTTCCTCACATGTCCTCACTTCCTCACATGTCACTTCCTCACATGTCCTCACTTCCTCACATGTCCTCACTTCCTCACATGTCCTCACTTCCTCACATGTCCTCACTTCCTCACATATCACTTCCTCACATGTCCTCACTTCCTCAAATGTCCTCACTTCCTGACATGTCCTCATTTCATGACATGTCCTCACTTCCTCACATATCACTTCCTCACATATCACTTCCTCACATATCACTTCCTGACATGTCCTCACTTCCTCACATGTCCTCACTTCCTCACATATCACTTCCTCACATGTCCTCACTTCCTCACATGTCCTCACTTCCTCACATGTCCTCACTTCCTCACATGTCCTCACTTCCTCACATATCACTTCCTCACATGTCCTCACTTCCTCAAATGTCCTCACTTCCTGACATGTCCTCACTTCCTGACATGTCCTCACTTCCTCACATATCACTTCCTCACATATCACTTCCTCACATATCACTTCCTCACATGTCCTCACTTCCTCACATGTCCTCACTTCCTCACATATCACTTCCTCACATGTCCTCACTTCCTCACATGTCCTCACTTCCTCACATGTCCTCATTTCCTCACATGTCCTCACTTCCTCACATATCACTTCCTCACATGTCCTCACTTCCTCACATGTCCTCACTTCCTCACATATCACTTCCTCACATGTCCTCACTTCCTCACATGTCCTCACTTCCTCACATGTCCTCACTTCCTCACTTCCTCACATGTCCTCACATGTCCTCACATGTCCTCACTTCCTCACATGTCCTCACATGTCCTCACTTCCTCACATGTCCTCACATGTCCTCACTTCCTCACATGTCCTCACATGTCCTCACTTCCTCACTTCCTCACATGTCCTCACTTCCTCACATATCACTTCCTCACATATCACTTCCTCACATATCACTTCCTGACATGTCCTCACTTCCTCACTTCCTCACATGTCCTCACTTCCTCACATGTCCTCACTTCCTCACATGTCCTCACTTCCTCACGTGTCCTCACATGTCCTCACTTCCTCACATGTCCTCACTTCCTCACATGTCCTCACTTCCTCACATGTCCTCACTTCCTCACATGTCCTCACATGTCCTCACTTCCTCACTTCCTCACATGTCCTCACTTCCTCACATGTCCTCACTTCCTCACATGTCCTCACTTCCTCACTTCCTCACATGTCCTCACTTCCTCACATGTCCTCACTTCCTCACATGTCCTCACATGTCCTCACTTCCTCACATGTCCTCACTTCCTCACATGTCCTCACTTCCTCACATGTCCTCACTTCCTCACATGTCCTCACTTCCTCACATGTCCTCACATGTCCTCACTTCCTCACATGTCCTCACTTCCTCACTAATCCAGCTAATCTATGTCTGCATCAGGAAATTGTCATTGCTAGGGATAACAGCTCTGGACAGTTGTACCCGTAATCGTATCTTGCCATCTTTTGGTCATAACTTTTCTAAAACAAGTTTTATAAAACTGATTTAGCCTCCTCACATGTCCTCACTTCCTCACATGTCCTCACTTCCTCACATGTCCTCACTTCCTCACATGTCCTCACTTCCTCACATGTCCTCAGTTCCTCACATGTCCTCACTTCCTCACATGTCCTCACTTCCTCACATGTCCTCACTTCCTCACATGTCCTCACTTCCTCGCATGTCCTCACATGTCCTCACTTCCTCACATGTCCTCACTTCCTCACATGTCCTCACTTCCTCACATGTCCTCACTTCCTCACATGTCCTCACTTCCTCACATGTCCTCACATGTCCTCACTTCCTCACTTCCTCACATGTCCTCACTTCCTCACATGTCCTCACTTCCTCACTTCCTCACATGTCCTCACTTCCTCACATGTCCTCACTTCCTCACATTTCCTCACATGTCCTCACTTCCTCACATGTCCTCACTTCCTCACATGTCCTCACTTCCTCACATGTCCTCACATGTCCTCACTTCCTCACTTCCTCACATGTCCTCACTTCCTCACTAATCCAGCTAATCTTTGTCTGCATCAGGAAATTGTCATTGCTAGGGATAACAGCTCTGGACAGTTGTACCCGTAATCGTATCTTGCCATCTTTTGTTCATAACTTTTCTAAAACAAGTTTTATAAAACTGATTTAGCCTCCTCAAATGTCCTCACTTCCTCACATGTCCTCACTTCCTCACATGTCCTCACTTCCTCACATGTCCTCACTTCCTCACATGTCCTCACTTCCTCACATGTCCTCACTTCCTCACATGTCCTCACTTGTCCTCACTTCCACACATGTCCTCACTTCCTCACATGTCCTCACTTCCTCACATGTCCTCACTTCCTCACATGTCCTCACTTCCTCTCATGTCCTCACTTCCACACATGTCCTCACTTCCTCACATGTCCTCACTTCCTCACATGTCCTCACATGTCCTCACTTCCTCACATGTCCTCACTTCCAAACATATCCTCACTTCCTCACATGTCCTCACTTCCTCACATGTCCTCACATGTCCTCACTTCCTCACATGTACTCACTTCCTCACATGTCCTCACTTCCTCACATGTCCTCACTTCCTCACATGTCCTCACTTCCTCACATGTCCTCACTTCCAAACATATCCTCACTTCCTCACATGTCCTCACTTCCTCACATGTCCTCACATGTCCTCACTTCCTCACATGTCCTCACTTCCTCACATGTCCTCACTTCCTCACATGTCCTCACTTCCACACATGTCCTCACTTCCTCACATGTCCTCACTTCCTCACATGTCCTCACATGTCCTCACTTCCTCACATGTCCTCACTTCCAAACATATCCTCACTTCCTCACATGTCCTCACATGTCCTCACTTCCTCACATGTCCTCACTTCCTCACATGTCCTCACTTCCTCACATGTCCTCACTTCCTCACATGTCCTCACTTCCTCACATGTCCTCACTTCCACACATGTCCTCACTTCCTCACATGTCCTCACTTCCTCACATGTCCTCACTTGTCCTCACTTCCTCACATGTCCTCACTTCCTCACATGTCCTCACTTCCTCACATGTCCTCACTTCCTCACATGTCCTCACTTCCTCACATGTCCTCACTTCCTCACATGTCCTCACTTGTCCTCACTTCCTCACATGTCCTCACTTCCTCACATGTCCTCACTTCCTCACATGTCCTCACTTCCTCACATGTCCTCACTTCCTCACATGTCCTCACTTGTCCTCACTTCCTCACATGTCCTCACTTCCTCACATGTCCTCACTTCCTCACATGTCATCACTTCCTCACATGTCCTCACTTCCTCACATGCCCTCACTTCCTCACATGTCCTCACTTCCTCACATGTCACTTCCTCACATGTCCTCACTTCCTCACATGTCCTCACTTCCTCACATGTCCTCACTTCCTCACATGTCCTCACTTCCTCACATGTCATCACTTCCTCACATGTCCTCACTTCCTCACATGTCCTCACTTCCTCACATGTCCTCACTTCCTCACATGTCACTTCCTCACATGTCCTCACTTCCTCACATGTCCTCACTTCCTCACATGTCATCACTTCCTCACATGTCCTCACTTCCTCACATGTCCTCACTTCCTCACATGTCACTTCCTCACATGTCCTCACTTCCTCACATGTCCTCACTTCCTCACATGTCATCACTTCCTCACATGTCCTCACTTCCTCACATGTCCTCACTTCCTCACATGTCCTCACTTCCTCACATGTCCTCACTTCCTCACATGTCACTTCCTCACATGTCATCACTTCCTCACATGTCCTCACTTCCTCACATGTCCTCACTTCCTCACATGTCATCACTTCCTCACATGTCATCACTTCCTCACATGTCCTCACTTCCTCACATGTCCTCACTTCCTCACATATCACTTCCTCACATGTCCTCACATGTCCTCACTTCCTTACTTCCTCACATGTCCTCACTTCCTCACATGTCCTCACTTCCTCACATGTTCTCACTTCCTCACATGTCCTCACTTCCTCACATGTCCTCACTTCCTCACATGTCCTCACATGTCCTCACATGTCCTCACTTCCTCACATGTCCTCACATGTCCTCACATGTCCTCACATGTCCTCACATGTCCTCACTTCCTCACATGTCCTCACATGTCCTCACTTCCTCACATGTCCTCACTTCTTCACATATCACTTCCTCACATGTCCTCACTTCCTCAGTTCCTCATATGTACTCACTTCCTCACATGTCCTCACTTCCTCACATGTCACTTCCTCACATGTCCTCACTTCCTCACATGTCCTCACTTCCTCACATGTCCTCACTTCCTCACATGTCCTCACTTCCTCACATATCACTTCCTCACATGTCCTCACTTCCTCAAATGTCCTCACTTCCTGACATGTCCTCATTTCCTGACATGTCCTCACTTCCTCACATATCACTTCCTCACATATCACTTCCTCACATATCACTTCCTGACATGTCCTCACTTCCTCACATGTCCTCACTTCCTCACATATCACTTCCTCACATGTCCTCACTTCCTCACATGTCCTCACTTCCTCACATGTTCTCACTTCCTCACATGTCCTCACTTCCTCACATATCACTTCCTCACATGTCCTCACTTCCTCAAATGTCCTCACTTCCTGACATGTCCTCACTTCCTGACATGTCCTCACTTCCTCACATATCACTTCCTCACATATCACTTCCTCACATATCACTTCCTCACATGTCCTCACTTCCTCACATGTCCTCACTTCCTCACATATCACTTCCTCACATGTCCTCACTTCCTCACATGTCCTCACTTCCTCACATGTCCTCATTTCCTCACATGTCCTCACTTCCTCACATATCACTTTCTCACATGTCCTCACTTCCTCACATGTCCTCACTTCCTCACATATCACTTCCTCACATGTCCTCACTTCCTCACATGTCCTCACTTCCTCACATGTCCTCACTTCCTCACGTCCTCACATGTCCTCACATGTCCTCACATGTCCTCACTTCCTCACATGTCCTCACATGTCCTCACTTCCTCACATGTCCTCACATGTCCTCACTTCCTCACATGTCCTCACATGTCCTCACTTCCTCACTTCCTCACATGTCCTCACTTCCTCACATATCACTTCCTCACATATCACTTCCTCACATATCACTTCCTAACATGTCCTCACTTCCTCACTTCCTCACATGTCCTCACTTACTCACATGTCCTCACTTCCTCACATGTCCTCACTTCCTCACGTGTCCTCACATGTCCTCACTTCCTCACATGTCCTCACTTCCTCACATGTCCTCACTTCCTCACATGTCCTCACTTCCTCACATGTCCTCACTTCCTCACATGTCCTCACATGTCCTCACTTCCTCACTTCCTCACATGTCCTCACTTCCTCACATGTCCTCACTTCCTCACATGTCCTCACATGTCCTCACTTCCTCACATGTCCTCACTTCCTCACATGTCCTCACTTCCTCACATGTCCTCACATGTCCTCACTTCCTCACATGTCCTCACTTCCTCACATGTCCTCACTTCCTCACATGTCCTCACTTCCTCACATGTCCTCACTTCCTCACATGTCCTCACATGTCCTCACTTCCTCACATGTCCTCACTTCCTCACTAATCCAGCTAATCTATGTCTGCATCAGGAAATTGTCATTGCTAGGGATAACAGCTCTGGACAGTTGTACCCGTAATCGTATCTTGCCATCTTTTGTTCATAACTTTTCTAAAACAAGTTTTATAAAACTGATTTAGCCTCCTCACATGTCCTCACTTCCTCACATGTCCTCACTTCCTCACATGTCCTCACTTCCTCACATGTCCTCACTTCCTCACATGTCCTCAGTTCCTCACATGTCCTCACTTCCTCACATGTCCTCACTTCCTCACATGTCCTCACTTCCTCACATGTCCTCACTTCCTCGCATGTCCTCACATGTCCTCACTTCCTCACATGTCCTCACTTCCTCACATGTCCTCACTTCCTCACATGTCCTCACTTCCTCACATGTCCTCACTTCCTCACATGTCCTCACATGTCCTCACTTCCTCACTTCCTCACATGTCCTCACTTCCTCACATGTCCTCACTTCCTCACTTCCTCACATGTCCTCACTTCCTCACATGTCCTCACTTCCTCACATGTCCTCACATGTCCTCACTTCCTCACTTCCTCACATGTCCTCACTTCCTCACATGTCCTCACTTCCTCACATGTCCTCACATGTCCTCACTTCCTCACTTCCTTACATGTCCTCACTTCCTCACTAATCCAGCTAATCTTTGCCTGCATCAGGAAATTGTCATTGCTAGGGATAACAGCTCTGGACAGTTGTACCCGTAATCGTATCTTGCCATCTTTTGTTCATAACTTTTCTAAAACAAGTTTTATAAAACTGATTTAGCCTCCTCACATGTCCTCACTTCCTCACATGTCCTCACTTCCTCACATGTCCTCACTTCCTCACATGTCCTCACTTCCTCACATGTCCTCACTTCCTCACATGTCCTCACTTCCTCACATGTCCTCACTTGTCCTCACTTCCACACATGTCCTCACTTCCTCACATGTCCTCACTTCCTCATATGTCCTCACTTCCTCACATGTCCTCACTTCCTCACATGTCCTCACTTCCACACATGTCCTCACTTCCTCACATGTCCTCACTTCCTCACATGTCCTCACATGTCCTCACTTCCTCACATGTCCTCACTTCCAAACATATCCTCACTTCCTCACATGTCCTCACTTCCTCACATGTCCTCACTTCCTCACATGTCCTCACTTCCTCACATGTCCTCACTTCCTCACATGTCCTCACTTCCTCACATGTCCTCACTTCCTCACATGTCCTCACTTCCTCACATGTCCTCACTTCCACACATGTCCTCACTTCCTCACATGTCCTCACTTCCTCACATGTCCTCACATGTCCTCACTTCTTCACATGTCCTCACTTCCAAACATATCCTCACTTCCTCACATGTCCTCACTTCCTCACATGTCCTCACATGTCCTCACTTCCTCACATGTCCTCACTTCCTCACATGTCCTCACTTCCTCACATGTCCTCACTTGTCCTCACTTCCTCACATGTCCTCACTTCCTCACATGTCCTCACTTCCTCACATGTCCTCACTTCCTCACATGTCCTCACTTCCTCACATGTCCTCACTTCCTCACATGTCCTCACTTGTCCTCACTTCCTCACATGTCCTCACTTCCTCAATGTCCTCACTTCCTCACATGTCCTCACTTCCTCACATGTCCTCACTTCCTCACATGTCCTCACTTCCTCACATGTCCTCACTTGTCCTCACTTCCTCACATGTCCTCACTTCCTCACATGTCCTCACTTCCTCACATGTCCTCACTTCCTCACATGTCCTCACTTCCACACATGTCCTCACTTCCTCACATGTCCTCACTTCCTCACATGTCCTCACTTCCTCACATGTCCTCACTTCCTCACATGTCCTCACTTCCTCACATGTCCTCACTTCCTCACATGTCCTCACTTGTCCTCACTTCCTCACATGTCCTCACTTCCTCACATGTCCTCACTTCCTCACATGTCCTCACTTCCTCACATGTCCTCACTTCCTCACATGTCCTCACTTCCACACATGTCCTCACTTCCTCACATGTCCTCACTTCCTCACATGTCCTCACATGTCCTCACTTACTCACATGTCCTCACTTCCAAACATATCCTCACTTCCTCACATGTCCTCACTTCCTCACATGTCCTCACATGTCCTCACTTCCTCACATGTCCTCACTTCCTCACATGTCCTCACTTCCTCACATGTCCTCACTTCCTCACATGTCCTCACTTCCTCACATGTCCTCACTTCCTCACATGTCCTCACTTCCACACATGTCCTCACTTCCTCACATGTCCTCACTTCCTCACATGTCCTCACATGTCCTCACTTCCTCACATGTCCTCACTTCCAAACATATCCTCACTTCCTCACATGTCCTCACTTCCTCACATGTCCTCACATGTCCTCACTTCCTCACATGTCATCACTTCCTCACATGTCCTCACTTCCTCACATGTCCTCACTTGTCCTCACTTCCTCACATGTCCTCACTTCCTCACATGTCCTCACTTCCTCACATGTCCTCACTTCCTCACATGTCCTCACTTCCTCACATGTCCTCACTTCCTCACATGTCCTCACTTGTCCTCACTTCCTCACATGTCCTCACTTCCTCACATGTCCTCACTTCCTCACATGTCCTCACTTCCTCACATGTCCTCACATGTCCTCACTTCCTCACATGTCCTCACTTCCTCACATGTCCTCACTTCCTCACTTGTCCTCACTTCCTCACATGTCCTCACTTCCTCACATGTCCTCACTTCCTCACATGTCCTCACTTCCTCACATGTCCTCACTTCCTCACATATCACTTCCTCACATGTCCTCACATGTCCTCACTTCCTCACATATCACTTCCTCACTTCCTCACATATCACTTCCTCACATGTCCTCACATGTCCTCACTTCCTCACATATCACTTCCTCACTTCCTCACATCTCACTTCCTCCATCTATACACAGTCCATGTATCATCAGAATATAACAGCACTGGAAGTACCACAACTCTGTAAATGTTCAACTTAGTCTGCAGACTGTGTAACTTATTCGTGTACCGTTTAATGCTGTTTGCCTCAGAGATACTAGTATAATTTCGTCATCAACGGTGGTATTTTGTGATATTGTACTTCCAAGGTCTGCGATATAATGCTACCTACGTATGTGATGATATACTAACTAGTTATGTGATATTGTACTACCTAGGTATGTGATATTGTACTACCTAGGTATGTGATATTGTACTACCTAGGTATGTGATATTGTACTACTTCGGTATGTGATATTGTACTACTTCGGTATGTGATATTGTACTACTTCGGTATGTGATATTGTACTACTTCGGTATGTGATATTGTACTACCTAGTTATATGATAGTGTAGTACAAAGGTATGTGATATTGTACTACCTAGGTATGTGATATTGTACTACCTAGGTATGTGATATTGTACTACCTAGGTATGTGATATTGTACTACCTCGGTATGTGATATTGTACTACCTCGGTATGTGATATTGTACTACCTAGGTATGTGATATTGTACTACCTCGGTATGTGATATTGTACTACTTCGGTATGTGATATTGTACTACTTCGGTATGTGATATTGTACTACCTCGGTATGTGATATTGTACTACTTCGGTATGTGATATTGTACTACCTCGGTATGTGATATTGTACTACCTAGTTATATGATAGTGTAGTACCAAGGTATGTGATATTGTACTACCGAGGTATGTGATATTGTACTACTTCGGTATGTGATATTGTACTACCTAGGTATGTGATATTGTACTACTTCGGTATGTGATATTGTACTACCTAGGTATGTGATATTGTACTACTTCGGTATGTGATATTGTACTACCTCGGTATGTGATATTGTACTACTTCGGTATGTGATATTGTACTACTTCGGTATGTGATATTGTACTACCTAGTTATATGATAGTGTAGTACCAAGGTATGTGATATTGTACTACCTAGGTATGTGATATTGTACTACCTCGGTATGTGATAGTGTAGTAATTAGGTATGTGATATTGTACTACTTCGGTATGTGATATTGTACTACTTCGGTATGTGATATTGTACTACTTCGGTATGTGATATTGTACTACCTAGTTATATGATAGTGTAGTACCAAGGTATGTGATATTGTACTACCGAGGTATGTGATATTGTACTACTTCGGTATGTGATATTGTACTACCTAGGTATGTGATATTGTACTACTTCGGTATGTGATATTGTACTACCTAGGTATGTGATATTGTACTACCGAGGTATGTGATATTGTACTACTTCGGTATGTGATATTGTACTACCGAGGTATGTGATATTGTACTACCTAGATATGTGATAGTGTAGTACTTAGGTATGTGATAGTGTACTACCTAGGTATGTAAATCTATTCTCAAGTTTCAGTGCGACTTCAGTTACTTATATACGGGGCTCGTGATAGATTTTACAATGTTCTGGCTGTAACATGACTTATGTTTTCTCCGTATTACAAATAAGCCCAATGTTGACACATGTTTTTGAAACATCTATCTATGATGATTTGTCTCAGAGTGGACCGAGTGGGAGATCCAGGATGATTTTTCTCAGAGTGTACCAAGTAGGAGATCAAGGATGATTTGTCTCAGAGTGGACCAAGTAGGAGATCAAGGATGATTTGTCTCAGAGAGAACCACATAGGAGACCCAGGATGATTTGTCTCAGAGTGGACCAAGTAGGATATCCAGGATGATTTGTCTCAGAGTGGATCAAGTAGGAGATCCAGGCTGATGTCTGATTTGACTTTCCTTTGTGCTTGAAGTTGTTCGTTTAATGCGATATTTGTGATGAAGATCTAGTATTAAAATTATCCAGAGCGCGATTCATACAGAATACATCATCCAGCGCAACAACAGAGAACATGGTTGGTGCTAATACACAAGTCGCATATAATTCACTAATATTTTGAACTCGAACTTGTGTTCCACCATGCAGTTACTATATGATTGGGATAAATATTTGAGGGCAGCAGTTTTTTCGCCAGAATTTTCCACAGATCCTATCTACTTACCGCGTCAAATGCTTTTTTGTGGGGTCTCTGAAGGCTTTGTTATGTTGTGGAACTTCCAAAGGAGGAAGGTCTCACAATACATGAACGTTATCTGCTATGGGTTTATACAAGTAAATTAGGAATTAGAAATTAGTCTATTAGGTAATAAAAGTAGGAAGCATGGGAATAAATGAAAAAAATTCTTACGTCTGACAGGAATTGAACTAGGTCCGTTCTAGCGACACCACATCGCATTGCATCTCAAGTAGACAGTTTTTCCGTACTTTATTAAACACCCCCCCCCCCCCAACAAAAAAGAGACATTCAAACTGTGTACTCAAGCCACTGAGAATGGATCAATCGAGACAAGGGCTATGACAACAACAACAAAAACGCAAATATTGAAGTATCCTCAAGAATACAAACATAGAATATTCGTATAGAGACTGGACGATCATCGTACGGTGGTACAGGAACATATCTCCAAGACCTGATTGACTTTTATCTGATTAATTTCTGTACAGGATTGCCTACACGTTTATTTAGTCATTCTTTATCTGTGCATTTTTATCTCTTTATCTGTGCATTTTATCTCTTTATCTGTGCATTTTATCTCTTTATCTGTGCATTTGATCTCTTTATCTGTGCATTTTATCTCTTTATCTGTGCATTTTATCTCTTTATCTGTGCATTTTATCTCTTTATCTGTGCATTTTATCTCTATCTGTGCATTTTATCTCTTTATCTGTGCATTTTATCTCTTTATCTGTGCATTTTATCTCTTTATCTGTGCATTTTATCTCTTTATCTGTGCATTTTATCTCTTTATCTGTGCATTTTATCTGTGTGCATTTTCTTCTATTCAGTTATTCTTCTACAGTGTCAGGTTATGTTGGTCTGAATAACTGGGGCTACATTCATGCCGTGTTCTTCTTCTTCTTCTTCTGCGTTCGTTCTCAAACTCCTGCAGATTAGCAGGATGCAGTCCGGAGAACAGAATGCGCTGGATCATGGTTTACAGCATTGCTGCGATATCTGCGCCTTTCGGCCTGACACATCCGACTTCAACATGGCTTTGGGTAACTGACCCTATATGAGATCGGACAGCCAGCTCCATACCATAACCTCCTTAGTCGCCTCTTACGACATGCGTGAAAGGTGAACAGTGTTGCTATTCTTTGCTTCCTTTTCGGGCCCCGGCAACACACGGGTCGAGAGATCAATAATTCTTGAATACAGTCAGTTCTCTAGTGACAAGCTTCTCTTCTGCAGATATGCTTCGTGTGTGAAATGAGAATCATAATGTAAACAGTTTTGTGACTTCGTGGCCATCGCTATTCATCTGATTATTTCTGACATCACAGCGAATATATAACAAGGCAGTTCTGAATCAGGGTAAGAGAAATAAACATTCAAACATACATGTCACCCAGGAACATGTTTTGCCCTGTAAAATCCAAAGAGAGAGTCGATAACAGACCGTCAAGGCGTACTGTCGCTACATATCCGTCGCCAGGCGACAGATAGGAAGGCTGTCACAGGATAGGGAATCCAACCAAAAGCAAAGGCATACCGAAATCGAATGTGCTGAACCGGAAGTCTCAAGTAACGCTGTTCTGCTGTACACTGGCAGCAAAATATACTTCACGCTCCTCGGCGGAAATAACACGAATATTCGTGTTGATTATCGGAGAACATAAGCAAACACACAACAGACCTACACATCAGTTCAAAGTTCATTGTGTTAATTATATTCGACTTGTCTTTGAAAACAAGTGGACATAGGATGTAAACAAAATCTAAGAAACAAATAACGTTATAGAGAGTTGTATAAGACATTTTCATTTCAAGGAACATGAATGATATGCGGTGTCAGAAATATTGGCTATGCTACGGGCATAATACAAGAAGTAAACAGTATTGTAAACAATACTGAGTGTGTGAGTAGGCCTACTTTGTACTGTTGTGTTAGCACATAAACTAGAAGATACATTGGATAGACCCCTATGCTTTCAATCAAGTGCAGCCATTCAAGATTACAAAAAAGTATAAATTATACATAGGCCTATTTATAATATACAGACTAAGGAACGGCAATCTTCTTCTTCTTCTCGTTCGGAGTTTGACGTGACTTCACAGCAAGTCCTGTTTACATAATAAATTCTGCTGTATTTGAAAGCTCCTCAGTGCTCCCATACATCTTTCTGTGGATATTCATCTCTGTGGGCCAGTGTTCTTCCCTTAACTGGTATAGTGTATTGCAGTCTTGCAGGATATGTTCAGAAGAACGGAAAAGAAGCAATTTGTTTACTACGTGTTTGTAAAACTTTAATCGTATATTCTATGTCCCCCTAACTGTAATGGTATATTCTATGACCCCCCCCCCCTAACTGTAATGGTATATTCTATGACCCCTATAGTTAGGTCATAACGGTATCATACCATAGTACACTTGTTTAAATTATAAACGTGCAGTACCAGTTGTTAACTGAAATGAGGACGCGTGTATAACTCATTTACAGTTGTACGAATTTGTGTTTTAAATTAAATTAAAAAGGTAGGTCTAGTGTTTTCTTAAACGTGTAATTAGTAAGTAAACGCAATTAATTATAGAAGGTTTGTCTAATTGATGTAGCGTTTTCTTGATCGTATAATTAACATCAGACTGATCTGTTTCATTGTTGATTGGCATGTTTGTTTTATGTTCTCGTTACTTTTTTAACATTTTACATTTAGCAGCAGGCTCGGCCAGCGGACGGTCGCGTGGGTGTGGGGGGGGGGGGTTGTTGTGTACTGGAGGGGGGCTTCCCATTTGACCCCCACTCCCCCTTCGAGTATTCGTCTTAGTAGAGTGAGATGGGAGGGGCACCTTGTTGCGAAGCAACGGTTTCCCGTCGGCCACGAGGGTCATACCACGTGATGACACGGAATTATGCTCACCACTTGATGAACCGGATCTCACAGCGACAAAAAATGTCGTCCCAGCGACAACATTAGCATGTAATGCTTGCATTTACCACGGCTTAAAATAAACGTTTTACATCCAAGATATATGCAGTATAAGCACTCACTCGAGAAATTCCCAACCAAAGACTTACGTTTACTATGTGGTGAGTGGTAGATAGCCCGTGTGCTGCCGGGGCCCGAAAGGGGAGCACAGATAAGCAACACTGTTTACCTTCCACGCATTCTACCTTCAACTACTAAGAAGGTTATGGGATGGAGTTGGCTGTCCCATCCCATATAGGGTCAGTGACCCAAAGCCATGCTGAAGTCGGATGTGTCAGGACGAAAGGCGCAGATATCGCAGCAATGCTGTAAACCATGGCACAACGCATTCCGTTCTCCGGACTACATCCTGCTAATCTGCAGGAGCTTGAGAACGAACGCCGAAGAAGAAGAAGAATTATATAAAGAAAGCGTTAGCGAGGGCGATTCTGTCACAAGCGTTACAGTTTTGTCACACCGTTTCTGGTGTGGTTGAAGCTTTACAGTTTTAATTGAAACGTTACCGATTCCACCACAGAGAAATGAGCGTCCAGGGGCTACAACACTTCTTACAGTCCCTAAGGACACTAAATAAACAATTAGAAGACACAATTGATGCCTTTGAGATGTGGGTATAAAGAAGAATAGGGAGAACATCATGGAAAGAGAAGAAAACAAATAAAGAGGTGCTAAAGACACTTAATATGAAGAAAGAACTACTAAGAGAAATAAAGATCAGGCAAATAAAATACTTTAGACACATTAAAAGACATGATACCTTATTGAAGACCTTACTTGAGGGTAAGGTCAAAGGGAAGCGAGCAAGAGGTAGGTAGAGATACAAGTGGGAGAGGAACATCACACGATGGACAGGTTACAGTCTAGCAGAGTGCACCACCAAGACGAGATGTTGGAGATACGTTGCAGCCAACCTTCGTTGCGGAGACGGCACTCCATGGTGATAATTATGACAGTCCCTAGCAACTGAAAAGACTGATATACGACCACGAGAATTACAATTAGCCAGGACAAAAAATAAGATGCGGACTGTTTCGAACAATGTTAGACAAAAGAGGCGTCGAATGAAAGAACTATATTCACAGCTACAAGCCCTAGAAGAAGAAATACAACATCTCAGAAAAGAGATTGTGCGACTTGAAATGGAAATTAACGCCAATCTTACAGAAGGTACAGAGTAACCGCGCGTGGAGAAACTATGTTTTATTAAAAATCCCAAGTTGTAAACGCTTGCGTGTGTTTGTTATATATGAATTAGATGTTAATCCTAGCAGATATCGCAGATCTTACTAGCAGTAAATTGTATGAGGTCTCCATATGCCCATTGGCTATCTATAAGAGTACTGTCGATGACCTCCGCACACTTTGCGGCGGAGGGGTAGCCACCGGCGTCTGGTATCACACGGGTGAGCACTACCCAGAAGCGTTCCTTGCCATTACACACCTGCACACAATCCTAACTATATCCAAGGACATTCTGGGTCCCACCTGATGATGAACTTCAAGCACTAAATCGACAAGGTATATTACAATGGGACATATCCAGAAACTGTCGTCGTGTATGGCCTCTACCCACTCAGAAACCCCAATCCAGACAATCTACCTCCGATGAGGGACGGGGACCTTAATTGTGTCGCCAAGGGGGTGGTAGACTACTTTGAAGGCACCATGAGAGGGAATGGCCTTACCCCCGCCAGGCGAGGGAAGATACTAGAATGGGAGGAAAGTGTCCGCGAACGGGGTGCCATCATAGCTGACGTAGCCCGGCTTGAGAAAGTCCTGAAGCGTTCAATCATCATCAGAGACATTACCGGAGCAATCATCTACAGCAGTGGAAAATATCAGCGTTAGCGTCGTAGAAATATCGAGCTAGTCTATCACAACGGTCACGCCTGGGGGGGGGGGGGGGGCTGGGCTGGCATTCCCAGCCGCGAGTACCGTGAATTACTACGAGGGTGATATCTGTCAGGCCATCCGAGATGTCACTGTAGGCCAGCCCAAATCAGCCTGGGTGCTTGGGGGAGGTGACAGCAAGACGCCGGACCCTGCAAAGGTACAACAGTTTATCCTCGCCGATGGTCGCGTGTTTCGCCCTCGGGACATGGACCTGAAGTTAATTAAGGCTTGTCTCACTTATGATCCAGAAAACCATGAAAAGCTCTCTAGCAAGGTCTTCACGGGGAAGGGGGCGGCAGCGTATGCTGCAAGAGTGAAAAAAAACGGAGGCCCACCCCGGCGAGGTATCTAGAGGATGTTCAGCGGACCTGCCTGGAAGTTGGCCACGGTGGTCTGTGGTGCCGCCCCGAAGGCTACCGTGTTTCTAACGTAGTAAGTCTCGACCAGACGGCCAGCTACCCTGCTGCTTTCTTAGGGCTGGGGGACTGCGCTCCATACTTCGAACGATTCGGCCACCCTACACATCGTCTCGTTCGTGTATCTAGCAATGGGCCTCTTCCGGAGGGTTTGCCGAGATCAAGGCCTGGGAATTCGCACCAGACGTGCACCCGCTAATACCCGCCTGGTTCGACCGGCACTTCGCGAAGCCAATGCTGATGAAAACGCCCGTAACGAGCGGGGCTGGGTACCCTTGGTCCTTCTGAGGTATTTAGTGGATACTCGGATACTGCTGCATCTTGAGGTTATCGAAGCCATCGTTGCTATGACGAGACAGACGGACGTTAAAGACGTAGCCCGCATCATCATCATCGGCAAGTTCACCGCGAGTTAGCGCCAATGACTGCAAGCGGATGACGCGTCGATGGGTATTAGACCAGGCCCAACTTGACCTCTTCGTAGGGATTTGCACCAAACCAACAGCCTTCTGAGTTACGACCGAGCCCCGGGCGGTGGTTTTGTCATCACGTATTACGATGGCTCTCAGCCTCAATATACACACCTTTGGGCCTTCATGCTCGGTTATTAGGCCATCAATCTCGTGGCGATGCTGCGTCGCTTTGAGCTACATCAAGTACACCGAGTTGCAACTGACAGTCTGTACATCACTCCCGAACACTTAATCAGGCTCGAAGATGTACCGACATTTTCGAAGCCCGAGAAGTCACCCTGCTACTGTATTCCCAATCCAGACTGTAAAGAATGTGGACAGTCCCCGTGCTATGAGCACCCATACCATCAATGCAACAACTGCAAGAATGGCTGCATGGTATTGATCGAGCGGTGGGGTAACTAGCGAGTGAAAGCAGAAGAACGTAAGGCGCCCAGAGACAGTGCCATGTACCTTCCACCACCAGAATACTGGCAGTGCACGAAGGAGGAAGTATCGCCCAGTACTGCTCCAAGTTACGCAGACCCGCTAGCACATCACCAATTAAGCTATTTGAATGGCGGGAGTGGCAAAACCACGAGAGCGATTGAGGTGTTCAGGTCGAGTGACACCCTCGTGTTCACCCATACCCATCGTCTGGCCAAAGATATGCGGACGAGTGGGGTTTCGGCCCAGACATACCCAAGATTCTTTCGGTGGTGTGGAGTAAGAAGAGCCAATGCAACTGCGGAGGACCTAGCCGTATTACAGAAAAAATACAAGAATCCAGTCATCGTTTGGAAGGCAAATCGGGATTGGACCCCCCCCCCCCCTTGCTGCAATAGAGCCCTCTGCCCTCCCAGTCCGGTGGTGCTTCTTGCAATACTAGGTCAGGGAGACGTCATTGAGTTTGTCGCCCGAAAATATGGGGAGTCACTACATATGCCTGGCAACAATCAGAAAGGCCCACAGATTGCAGATGTGGACTGGACGCCCGACCGCATGAGTGAAAAGTGCATCCCGCGTGTCATCATATGGGACGAAGTCTGCACTGTGCCCAAACCTATCTTCGAGATGCTCCTTGAGTGGCTGGACCTGCGTGAAATTCCGGTTATTTTTTTGTGACGACCCAGGCCAGCCAACCCCCGATTGCGGGATACATGCCACACTACTGGCTGCGACAAAAAGCAGACTACTACGAGGAGGTCGAGGTCGACTACAGGGCAAAAGACGATGTGCTCAAAACCCTAAAAAAAAGAATACGCCTTCAGTCTGATGTGGTCCAGTGCCAGGAGATACAAAAGGCTCTCCCTAGCTGCCTAGGATGGAACACATTCCTTGAGGCCTGGAAGCTGGGTGGCCTCATACTGTCCACACGAACCAAGGTTCGCGATCGGGCACAGGAGCTCTTGTTTAAGCGTCATAGGGCACACTTTCCAGATGCCCTAATGCCTCTTCTATACCATCCCAAAGACCGCCGGAAGCAAAATATCGAGGTCACCATACCCGGCACTGAAAATAAAGAAGTACTCGTTCTGAATGATGTGGTTGCTGTAATAATAGCCGCAGCCGAAGCGGCTCTGCTTGCGCAGAGCAGTGATTGGCGCCTAGTGTACGTCCTCACTGTTCACTCTAGCCAGGGCCTCACCATCTATGTCCCACAGAAGGTCTGGATCATAGATGACTATTTTCAGTGGTCCAACCTCGTATACCTTACCGTGTCCCGGGTTGAGTATATGCACCAGATCGAACGAGTAGCCTGTCCGCCGGAGCAACACACCGAAGGTGAAATCGACCTAACAAACCAGTACAAACCGATGCGTGCAACAATCCAAAGGAAACTGGTTGCCTACAAGCGACAGGACCAGGTCACGAGGCTTCAAGGGTTTGATCTATGGGTTGCCTACATATTACAGCTCAGGGAAACTCAACAGAATCAATGCGCTGCGTGTAACGTTTATATGGTATGGGCGTACCACCAAATGATACGCATCAGTGTAGTGTCGACCGGCTAGACAACAGCAGGGGACACTGTTGTAACAACGTAAGGCTCACATGCTTAGAATTTAACCGAAATCGAGGGAGTGCCGCACTTAACGCCGCCTAGTTAGCACTCGATCTGGGGGCAACTGGGTGTCCAGGGGCACCTGCATCAGTTCTTCATAAACGAAGCCACGATCGACTAAGTGGTAGATAGCGGGTCGGCCATTCTGCCTGACCACATCGCGTACCGTGTGCAATGTTAAACTCCACACAGTGTCGGTCGCCCTCCTGCGGCCTCGCTCGAGCTCATGCTCGCTAGTGGAGCTCGCATACAGATAACGAAGAACAGCATCAGACGGAATCAAAGGCTCATTGAGACTGATAACACGACGAGCAGGCAGCGCAGGTGCTGATTTAACCGAAGGCTCATTGAGACCGATAACACGACGAGCAGGCAGTGCTGCTGCTGATTTAACCGAATGCTCATTGAGACCGATAACACGACGAGCAGGCAGTGCTGGTGCTGATTTAACCGAAGAACTCATGATAGCGTCAGCAGGCTTCTGACCGGTTAATCGCGTTTCTTCATTATTCAACGCAGCAATCACTTCGGGAAGCATCCGCACCCACTCAGCCGACCGCTCTGAAGACCCTCGTGCAGCCAAAAGCATTTTTTGGGCATACTGACCCCCAAACCATATCGGGGGTTTTGGGCCAAATACCCGTAACGGCCTGGAACTCCTCTTGTAATGCTCGTGTTCTCTGGTGATGCGTCATGTTGATCGTTGTGGCAACAGGTATACACTATGCAACCCCTAATCTCTAATATGAGGAGTTGATATGCAACAGCTCGTCCAAGACCAGTTTAAACTGACACCTAGCTCTTTTTTCCAAGGCGAGAAGTTGGCGTCGAATCGTTTCCCGGCCACACGCCCTACACAGTCCGATCTCACTCTGAATACTCCTCCCACAGTCCCTACACGGCCTCGGAATTCTACTACCCCAGCGGATCCTGGCCAGGTGTATCTTGCAATAAGTTCCGCAGCAGCTCTGTCCACAGAGTGCCGTTCCGCCGACTTTGACCCAGACACATTGGTTATGGCTTTTCATGTTGGGTTCGGAAGAAGCACAAATACTTTGAGTATACCTCTTGCTGAAAATCTCTAACATGAAGTCACCCTAGCGAGGCCGCCATGGGGGGCTTATCGTGCCGACGGGTAACCGTTGCTTCGCAACATGGTGCCGACTGTCGAATACTCAAAGGGGGAGGGGGTCAAATGGGCAACACCACGGAAGCCCACTCAAGCACACAACAACCCCCCCCCCACACACACACACAAACCCACGCGACCGGTCCGCTGGCCGAGCCTGCTGCTCCTTTCACATATCTCCAATAAATATTTGCCATCTCCTCTTGTCTTTATCTCTTCCCTTCGGTTGTTTTCATTCTGTCTTGACCATCACTCTTGTATCAGTAAGCACCCTCTTTCTACATGTGCTCTTAGTCCCTACTCTTTCCATGTGACTTAGATCAAAGCAAGTCTATGTTTTCTGATTGTTTTCTTAGTGTTGTTGTGGGCCACACCCTGCGTGCCAAGACATTTTATTATGGCCTGTCATGCTGATCCAAATGTATGTACTAGCCTTCGACCTCATAACACACTACTTATTTGGAGCTCCCCTCATAACACCCTACTTATTTGGAGCTCCCCTCATAACACACTACTTATATCACTTAGCAGGGAATGCAGAGAATGGTGTCCCACAGCTGTGGAGAAAGAAGTGAAGGCTTTAATCAGTGAGAATACCAAAGAGGGGGATGTGATTATATACACTGATGGATCTGTAATTAGGCATGTTCGCAGTGCTTGGGCCTTTACAGCTCAGTGCGCAGGTAAAACGATCAAGGAGGAAAGTGGTGCCTTTGCGGTCACTACGAGTAGTATGACCATGGAGACTATGGCGGTGACCAAGGCATTTGAGTGGCTACGCACACAGAAAGTAACGCAGGTCTGCATCTTGAGTGACTCTATGAGTATGATTAAGAAGGTACAAGTGGGTCTCGTTCGCGAACAGTGGATTGAGGCCTTGAGAAATGCGAGCTTGAAAGCGGTTACATTTATTTTCGTGCCGGGACATGTGGGCGTTCGAGGCAATGAAAGAGCGGATCAACTGGCATCGTGTGCGATTGTGGCAAAGGGCGATGGGGTAATGGATCGCGCTGACGTTTTGAACTCCTTAAGAGATATAACACGCGAGAGTGAGACTAATGTGGATGATGATTCCTTTTTAATGGCTAGGATTAAAGATCAGGGATTGAGAAGCGGTGTTGCTAGAGGTGAACATTTTGGAGGGCGCAGAAGAATGATGGTCAACCAGCATAGGACCGGTACTGTCAGCAGAAGTGTGATGGCGGATACACTCAAGGAGAGATCGGAGCAACTATGGATGTGTCCAGTTTGCAGTGATGATGATCCGACGACTAACTAACTAACTAACACTACTTATTTAGAGCTCCAAAAGCTCCACACGAAGAAACATCATTCTGATCCTTAAATCTCCCCCTCCCCCCCCCAAATAAACACGCTGCACTCCTCACCTTAAACAGTTGTTTGTTATTTCAGTCCCAGCAGGTATTTAAGTCCCATGAATTGTTTGAATTCGAGTTGTTTCAGTCCCATGAGTCCCATTTCTATGCACACCAACAGAACTTGGTAATTTTTCATGGTTTAAAAACCATTGACCTCGTTCGTATGTTTATCTGTGCCTTGACTACTTTTCACACATTTGTCAGTAAGTCTTCAAAAAAGTACAGTTTTGGTGTACGAGATTTAAGCTGCCACAAACGTGCAGTATAAGAAGGAATTTTCATTACAGAACAGTATTTCACAATGAAAAAGCATTTGAAAGAGTTATACTCCGTTTTTAATAAAATTATTGACAATAAAGACAGTGATTGGTATAATGAAACTGTTAGCTGTGCAGTAGGGATCTTGAGATACATGGATGACCCAATGTTTGTACACTTGCTGTGTGTTTTTAAAGCTTCTTTAATTCATATTTATCACCTCAAACATATACAGACATTAACATTGAGCATTGTAACAAGTCACAATGGCATAAATGCTCCCATAAGAAATATTGAAAGCTTAAGGACTGTGAATTTTGCTGACAGCTGTATTGTGAAAAAACATGCTATTGAATGCCAACCTGATGTATGATGCTAAGAAAAAACTCTTTGATAGTGTTGACGTTTTAAATAATAGATTCTCAAATTACACAAATGAAATGCAGATTTGAAGACTTTCTTCATTAAAGTTTCTTGAATTAGTAAAAGAGAATACATTGAAAGATTACAACAAAGAATTCCCTCCGAATATATTGAATAGTTTAATAAAACAAAACCGATTCCTTGATAGCAAAATATTAGAGAATGAACTTCATAACGTATATGCAGATGAGACAAATCATTTACCTCATAAAGAACTCCTGGTACATTTTGTTGTAAATGACCTAGACTCTATCGGGAAGTAACAAAACTACTCTGTTTAGTGTTGACTAAATCACTACGCTATCACTACAGCCAGTAGGAAAAGAGTTATGAACACCCTGAAGAGAATCAAAACATATCTAAGAAGTTGCATGAACAAAATCGTCTGTCATGTTGAAATTCCTTGGCGATTGAGAAGAAACTAATAAGTACCCTTTCACCAGAATCAACATTTATTGATAGGGTGCTGAACATTTTCGCAGATAAGAAAAAAAAGACGCCTGGAGCTGCATCACAAGATTGTATAAGGTTTATTTTGTTAAAACTAGTTAATATTTTATACCAGATCGTAAATACGTGTTTCTGGTGGGGACAAGGGGAAGGGGGAGCTACATACCTACTAAAAAAGGTCACTCGGCATATCCAGTCTAAAAACTTACACACCACTGATTGTTATCTGTAAAGTATAAGAGCCTGTATAGAACTGTAGTACTTTGGATAGCCGAGTTATTCAGCAATGTAATTCCTTTCCTAATCCTTAAGATCCAATACCGCTGAAAAACGCTGGCTCTTTATAATCCTCTACCCCTAAAAACGCTTGTTTTCACTCTGCTCTGAGATATTATTAAACGTGGTTACATCCCCTCTTGATTTCCGATGCAAGGAGAAAGTATCGATAAGCGATGTTTACAAATTAGAAGCTTTAAACAAAAGTATTTTCCCCCGAAATGTCGCGCGTAAGAATGAGAAACCGAGATGGGTATGACATAATCTATTTGATAAGTAATACGTTGATTATGATAAATATTATGCAAATATTGATAAAAGTAAAGATTAGCACTTCACTGTGCATAGCACACTTCACTACACTGTTGACAATTTTATTAACTATCCAAACAACGTCACGGATTTCAACGCCAATGAAAATAATGGCTGCCGTGACGTCACATCCCGACAATCACTGAGTTCAACTCTAGACACAGATGAACTTATGCATAATCTGTTTTCCAATTCACATATTTTTAAAAATTTTCCAATGATTTATACTGAGCGCTCATTATTTCAGCGCGCTATAGACCTACACGGAGGGAGGGGCGCGCACACATTAGAAATATCATTTCTAATCCTAACCGTACTCCTAAGTACTTGGCTTATGCTTGCCAAATCACACAACAAAGGTTAGGTAATACCTCAAAACTAGAACAAAGGGTAAAAGTACAGAATAGTTCTCTGTTGCGCTATAAATAGCACACTGTTGACAATTTTAACGATCCAACATCATGGATTCCCGTGTAACACCAATCAAAATAATGGCTGCGTGACGTCACATCACGACAATCACACAGTTCAACTCTACACACAGACAAACTTATTGCTCTAGTGTCAAGGTGTTACCTGACCTTTGTTGTGTGATTTGGCAAACTTATGCGTAAGTACTTAGAGTAAGGTTCGGATTAGAAATAATATTTCTAATGTGTGCGCGCACCTCGCTCCGTGTATAGCAGGCAGAAATACTGATCGCTCACCACAAATAATAGGAAATTGTAAAAAATGTGTAAATTGAAAAACAAACAGATTATGCATAAGTTCGTCTGTGTCTAGAGTTGAACTGTGTGATTGTCGTGATGTGACGTCACGGCAGCCATTATTTTGATTGGTGTTACACGGGAATCCATGATGTTGGATCGTTAAAATTGTCAACAGTGTGCTATTTATAGCGCAACAGAGAACTATTCTGTACTTTCACCTACATAGTAAGTATGTAACATACACAACACAACAGGCAAGATTGAAGGCAACAGGAGACACTCAGACAGAGGGTGACAACGTGAGAACACAAAATTTGACAGCTTAACAACCTGGCACGGCAGGGAAACAACAATGATCCTGATACATAATATATGAGATGGAGAGCCATGATCGCCTAAGCCAGCTAGCATTTCACCTGATGATGATGAGACTGATCAACGACGGCGAATATGAGCATAATATATGATAATAATAACAATTTCATATAACACTACTATGAAAGATGATGCGCATTTTGGGGAGACACGATGTCACACTGAATGAAGCTTTGAAGGTAGCAGTACCATAAATAATTTTAATGAAAGCAGGCTATTTCTTGCAATTATATTCAAAATTACCTCACTTTTTAGCAGAAAAAAAACTCGACAAATAAAATATGGCTTGACAAGAACAAGGCATGATCTAATTTTTAAAAAAAACAAAAATGTGATTGTGCTCAGTGTACGACGGCAGTCAGAAGAATAAAAGGTAATAAATCCCTCTGGACCAGCAAACATTACTGTACCTATATATACATTGCTGGACTATTTTTCGAATGTTTTGATTTTAATTTTGTGACTTTCACTAGTGAATCAACATGAATATCTTTACATTTTACTGTTAAGTAGATCAAATATACTTACCCAGTAAGGATTCTTGAGACCAGGCGATTTGGTGCCGTTGAAAGGACTGGTTCAATTCCCGTTTAGTCTCAAGAATTTTTTTAAATTGTCCCCTGGCTTCCTACTTAAATTTACTTGTATTACCCAGTAAGGTCAAAGTGAATATCTTTACATTTTACTGTTAAGTAGATCAAATGTACTTACCCAGTAAGGTCAAAGTGACATAATATTTGCACACAATTGTGACATTTTAGACACCTATCTATTCATATGAAACATATTCAAATTTTATTAAAGTATCATTAGACCATTTGAAATTTCTAGGCACAATATTTCCGTAGGTTGCCATTACTTTTGGGAAGGAACAACCACTAATCAAACACTGCAAAGAGAACACATTCGTTCTAGTCTGCCATTTTGGCAGAAGCACCCTGATAATAAGGAAGATATTGGCAATGGCATATTATAAAATAACGCGGTTGAAAAACATATGAAAAAACAACAAAATAGAAACAAACTTTTATTTTTACGGTTGCAACATATGACTGAAACATGGACCCTAAATAAAACAGCGGCGTAGAAGAACAACACCATTGCGATGAAATGCTACAGAAAGATACTTAGAATATCATGGAAGGAAAAAATTATAAACACGTTGAAGATTCCAGAGTGTTGGTTACTAAACACAATAACAAAAAGAAAACTACACCTGTTTGGTCATACATAACTGTTTAGAAAGACAAATAATGGAGGGCAGAGTACCTGGGAAGCAGAGAAAGGGCAGACCAAGAAGACGATGGACTGATGACATTAAAGATAACATGAATACAGCATTGGAAAATGCAAGCTGCATCACCCAAGACAGAGAGTAGTTCAGAAAATTCATTGGGAAGACAACGTTCTAGAAAGAATACATCACATGACTATTATTAGACCCCTACACATCACAGAGTTGCAGCTAAAATAAGACAAGCACCAAATTTCATCAAAATTGTTTCAGAAATTTAAGAACTAGACCCTACAAAAAATATTAAGTTAGGATGACATGCCTTTCTTTCTTACGCAGCATGCTGTGGGAATCTGAGTATCACTGTTTGAGTTGGTAATTCAGTCACTAAGTTCCACCATCACTGCTTCTATTTTCATATCCCTTGTTTGTAGTGGAGTAGACAGATGATTTCTCAAACATTTTCCTGCCATTCTTGTAAGCAACAAAACCCCCATCAGCACTTATACATTTCTGTGTTGATAAATAGAATTAATCAGTGAATCTCTACACAAATCTCTAATAATAATAATTCTTGTGTACTTATGTGAGATTTTGAGAATTACAGCATAAATAGATAGAATACAGGCACTTGAAAGCAAATGTTACAGATGAATATTGTGTGTCCAATGTATAGAACATAAAACCAATATATATGTAAGAAGCATAATAAATATTCTTGCAGGCAAACAAGAACATCTCATTGCATTGGTGACACGTAGCAAACTTGTGTGGTTTTGTCATGTGATTAGGCACAATTTCCCTATCCAAAATTATCCTACAGGGAACAGTTGAGAGAGGAAGAAGAGGAGGTAAAAAGAAAGTATGGATTTATAATATTAAAGACTGGGCAGGATTACGATTCTGCACACTTAAACCACAGACTGTGAACAGAGGCATTGGATAATTTTTGTGTTTATATTTTCAGAGTGGCACCTTTATTTTAATAAGTGGCACCGCTGAAACCCTGAAGAGTTCTAGGTGTGATAATGATGAAACAGAATTACTTTACATCAATGTCTTCGGGTGTAAAAAAAAAAAGAGTGGTCTCAGATATAGATAATTTGCATGTTCTTGTTGTATGAACGCATTGCTCCTCTGTGAATACATAAATAATAGTAGTTAAGTAGGTCAGTCAGCTTTACAATGAATGCACAAATTGTCATACTATTGGATGGAACCTGTTTGGAATATGTACCCAATTGAATTTTTGTATTTTGATTATTTCCTTTGTTTATGTTTGTAAATTTAGTGTTCATCATGTAATAATTTAAATATTGTCTATTTTTATATGTCCGAAATATTTCAGTTTTCTTCAAGGCTATCTTGATGTTTTCTTTTCACACAGAATTCACTGGAGGACTCTGTGTGCTGAGGCATCCAATGTGGTTCCCCTGCAACGCTGAAGGGTTCCGGGTTTATTGATTGATTGATTGAATTTAAATATTAATTTACTTAGGGTTAGGGGTTAGTGTTAGTGACGTAAAACAAGTCAATCCTAATTCTAAAAAAAAAGTAATATTTAAATTATTAAATAATGAACATTAAATTTACAAACATAGACAAGGGAAATAATCAAAATAAATAAGTCAGGTAGGTACACATTCTAAACAAGTTCCTATTGGATTATTGGGTATGGGTATTAAAAATACATATAACAGTATGCAAGACAGATTAAACGCTTCAATCTTAAGGTCTTTTTCAAGAAAATACAAGACAAACAGTGAAAAAACTGTAAAAGCAGTAAAAATAATGACACTATCATGAAAGCATTAGACGACAAACATTTAACAGCAGAGATATCCAAAGTAACAACGATGTATGAATACACAAGTATTGTTATATAGACGCACATGATCAAATATGAGAATAACAACAAAATAAAACAACTGTGCTTGAAAACATGAACGGCAACACAATAAAAGCCCTTGCACCTGAATCTAAATAAATAAATTATCTGTATTAAAACCAAATGGAGTAAGGGTACCAAATTGCAGTATATAGTTATTATCAAGGGTGTAGAATGCTAAATCGTCTGTGGTGAAAGATTTTATTACCTGCATAATGTCACAACGATAATCAGTGCCATTGAAATGCATAGCGACAGGAGTAAGCAATCTGTGGTTAATGGGGATGTTAAGAAAGTAGTTCTTAACAGCACATAGTTACAAAACATGGAAAGTACGAGTTACAAAACTCTGTCAGATTTATAGAGTATACAAAATTTCAAACAGTAGCAGATTCTAAACGAAGAACAGAAGAACTTGTGGTACTATACCAAAATAAGGGTCTACAACTTACACTTTAAAAAACCAGCATAGATCCAACAATTTTAGTAATTTGTAACATCACTCTTCGCTGAATTCATAGTTACAAAATGGCTGCCATAATTATGGTTCGACTAATAAATTCTTTATTACCGTTGCAAGTAGCGTTCCCAGATGCAAAGAGATACATGGTGGTCATACTATGATCTTAATCTACTACGCTGCGGTAAGGATTACTGTTAAAAAGCAAACTGTGCTGATGGGTAAGTAAGTAATAGACACCTGATTTGTGTTTCATACGTAATGCCAGGGAAATAATCAATAAAAAACATGAAGAACACAATTGTATTCTCCCATTTGTATTATATTTTGCTATCTTCTGCATCACATCTTGTAAAATATGTAAACCCTTATTTTGGTGTAGTACCAAATTTGTGAAGCTTTTTATATGCTGAATATTGAGGAAGGTTGGCGGCAATACAATTTTACAAAGAAAACTGAAATATTTCGGACACATAAAAAGACAATATCTACAATTTTTATACCAACATTCTGCTACCAATGTCAAACATAGTCTTTAACAGCCTCGCAGCAGAGGAAAATTGTTACATGTAAAATTAAATGTCTGAGAGAAGCTGCAATGGTTACCAAACTAGATAAAATAAGAAATGAACAAATTAAGAAAAGAGTCGGTATAATATCAATATGTATTGAATATATTGAGAGACAGCAAGTAAAATGGTGTGGTCACCTTATGAGAATGAACCCAAACCAAATACCAATAAGAGCATATAACAAAAGAATATCTGGGTGTAAAACCAAAGGTAGACCAAGAAAATGGTAGATAGAAAACATCAAGATAGCCTTGAAGAAACATGGACTAAATGCAACCACGCTGACACATCTGGCCTTGACACAACAGCTTAGGCTGTCACCCCTACTCTTAATGGCAAGTGTGAATGCGATCAACCATCATTCACCTGGGGACAGACAATAGACAATAAAAAGACAGAATGGCATAGAAAGACTAACACTAGAGGGCAGAAATCCTGGAAGTAGAAGAAGAGGTAGACCTAGAAGGAGATGGACAGATGACATCGAAGATTGTAAAAAGATATCTTTGGAGAAGGAGGCAAGCAGACTGGCACAGGATAAAGTCAGGTTCAGGACATCAATTTCAAAGACAACGTTCTGGAAAGAATATGTCACATAGCCAACAAACCGCATTTGTTGACTTGTATGGATAAATTATCTTAACTGTTTTGTATATTTTGTAAACAAATTGCTATTTTCTTATTTGTAATCTTGATTCTTCTTCTTCTCATGCAGCTCCATTTTCAAACTTGTAAGATGAATAAACTTATATTATCGGCTATATTGGTAGCCTTCCTTATTCTCCTGACCATTATAATCACGAGGACTATCAGCTTATCCAGACACAGCACACCTGTGACTGAATGCAAGACAACAGATAATGACTTTATAGAGTTGTCAGAACCTCGGTTAAATAGATTTCAGAAGGCGCTACAGTTTCAAACTGTCAGTTATGATACAGGAAACTATAGTAGAGAAGAACTGAAGAAGTTTAGAGATTTTATAGTCAAGAGTAAGTAGAACATGTTGTTGATATTCTATGTTCTTTCTCATATTCCTGCTGGTTAGCAGGATGTAGTCATGGTTTACAGCTTGGCTGCAATACTTACACATTTCAGTCCTTCCCTGAATATTTTCCACCACATATTTCCCTGAATGCTGCCTACTACATATTTCCCTGAATGCTGCCTACCACATATTTCCCTGAATGCTGCCTACCACATATTTCCCTGAATGATGCCTACCACATATTTCCCTGAATGCTGCCTACCACATATTTCCCTGAATGCTGCCTACCACATATTTCCCTGAATGATGCCTACCACATATTTCCCTGAATGCTGCCTACCACATATTTCCCTGAATGCTGCCTACCACATATTTCCCTGAATGATGCCTACCACATATTTCCCTGAATGCTGCCTACCACATATTTCCCTGAATGCTGCCTACCACATATTTTGCCTGTTTACGGAATATAGGCAAAGTTAGATAGTATGCACACATTCATTTCCAGTGTGTTTTTGCAGCATAGTTTATGTGTCGTCAATGAAATTACATCATTAGCAGATTATATCATCAGAAAAAATAAAATGGCTAATGTTAGCAGAAAATAAATTATGCCGTGATTTAATGCCATGAATGTGCATCGAAGTAGAAGGGATGACCCTAGAGTTAAGGAGGAGTGGGGGGGATAGAGTTGTGGAGAAACATGATCATCCATACCACTCAGCTTGACACTTGATTATTTGACTAAGGAGGGTTTGGGCATGTGGTTAACACCCATCCTGCAAAAAATTGAAGTAACCCAGAAGTGCTAGATATGTTAGACTGAAAGGTGTAAACCACAACATAAAGCAATGTGTTCTCCAAACTACATTCTTCTAACTCATAGGATATTGAGAATGAATGCCAAATTAAAAATATGATCATAAACACACAAGCTATTTACTCAGAATCAATTATGAAAGCAAAAGTAGTTGATTCGTTAACTCATTCGTTAGGGGTATTTTTAGCATTTGGATGGAATTAATTTTTTGGAGATTTTTTGTGTGTGCATGTCTGTCACAGAAACAAAAAATATTGGTTCTAAATATATTTATATTATAATGTGATATATATATATTTTGAAACATAAATGAAAAGAGAATGTGATTATCGCAAATTTATTTTGAATAAAAGTGCTTTTACGAGGCGTGTTCAAATGAAAACGGGACTTGTGGATTTATTTAAAAAGTATCATACGCAATTTAATATTTTCAACGGAATTGAACAAAGCAACCACTTGTGAATAAGAATGCACCTGGGTTCATCAGAAAAAATCTCCGTATGCATTTAGGCAAGCATCCCGCTGTTTAGGTAGACGTCGAATGCTGTCCGAGAAAAAGTTGCGTGGCTGTTCTCTGAACCATGTGGTCACCGCTGTCTTCACGTCTGCGTCGCTGTTGAATCGCTGTCCCTTTAGTGCTTTCTTCAACGGTCCGAACAAATGGAAATCACACGGGGATAAATCGGGACTATAGGCTGGGTGATGAAGAACTTCCCAATTCTTCTTTGCCAATGTTTCCTGCACAATTTTTGCGACGTGCGGACGAGCGTTGTCGTGGAGAAGAATCACACCTTGAGAAAGTCTGCCTGGTCGCTTAGCCTTGATGGCCTTATGCAGCTTGTCTAAAGTGTCTTTATAATGGGCGGCATTGATGTTGACACCAGGTTCCTTAAAATCAGTCAACAAAAGCCCTTCATGGTCAAAAAATGCAGTCACCATAACCTTCCCAGCAGAAACCTCCGTCTTTAAACATACGCACCCACTCCATCACTCTGGTCCTCGACAAACATTTGTCACCATATGCTGCCTTCATTCTCCGATGAATGTCTACTGCTTGACATCCTTCAAATGAAAGAAACTGGATCACAGCACGCTGATTCACTTTGGACGGGTTCGTAATCACAACCGCCATATTGTTAACAGTCTTCTGCAGCACATATGCATGCTGGGAAGATGAACACGTGACCGTATGTAAATTATTGGATACTCATTACTAGTGCAAAATGTCATCAATATCAGTGCGCTCTATCACGCGTGGTGTAACAAGTCCCGTTTTCATTTGAACACGCCTCGTATTATTAAAAAATTAATTTTAATAATGAAAAATAATTTATAAATCAAAAATTTGAAACAATTCGGACATGAGTTGTGAACGTACCAAACTTCCGAATTAATAACTTTCACTCAAACTGTATCAGTTTTTTTAGATAATCCACTTACAAATGCTACAACTCGCATTGCACTAAAGTCAAAGTCAATCAGCACACCCACAAAAATGCGCTTATTTAATTCCTGCATTATTCCGGTGCTATCATATGGGTGTGAGAGCTGGAAAAGCTCCTTATCTTCAGAAAAGAAATTACTGAGTTTTGAGAACAAATGTCTTTGTAGGATAACTAACACCCATTGGAGTGAAATCAAATCGAATGATAAAATCAGAGAAGAGACACATCAAAATTTCATCACAGATGTTATCAGAAAACGCCATTGGTCCTACATTGGGCATGTCTTACGCGCAGACATCAACATAATACACGACCAATCTTATGAATGGATACCTACAGGCAGAAGAGCCAGGAGTAGACCAAAATAAACACTCAGAAGAACAATACTTAGAGAAAGTAAAACAATCAATATCCATACTATTCAAGAATTGCACAGAATAGCTGTGAGCAGACAGAATTGGAGAGATCTGACCTCTGCCCTATGCGCTAACCTCAGCGCAAAAGGAAAATGAATGAATGAATTACGAATACAGAAATCTGCTTAGGTATGTTGTCAGTTTTTGCCAGGTTGAATTTCAATAATTAATGCAACCAAAGTAAATAAAATAGTTATACTTTAATGAAATATAAGTGCGCTTGAAAATTAATATAGAAAATATAAAGAAGAATGGTGTCACATACCACACATGCTTACCAATAACTTACAAAATTGATATAATAATACATCAAAATAATGTCAGAAGTCATGTGAACATATTACACTTTCATGTCAGAAGTAGTATGAACATATTACACTTTCCACTGGAACCATCATTATGTTGATAGAAATACCGACAATGGTTAAATAAAACAAAAGCGTCACTTTGTTGAAGAGTCGATAAAATGTAATGGTATCATAAGATCGATTAAAAGAGGTTACATAGGGAAAGAGTTAAATCATGAACATATGTCATCGACTCAAGACTCAATTATAAACACAAAAGCCACTGACTCAGACTCAGTTATAAACACAAAAGCCTGAATTATAAACACAAAAGTCACTGACTCAGGCACAATTATAAACACAAACGCCTGAATTATAAACACAAAAGCCACTGATTCAGACTCAGTTATAAACACAAAAGCCACCGACTCAATGGAGCTAAGAGGAGAAATCAGTGTCAACTGACTAAGAGCCTACTCATTCCATTCTGCAGGTTTGCCTGTATGATAGCCAGGCCTGGACTTCTAGCTCAGGGAGCAAATAATAGGGCCATGTTTTCTTTCCAGGCATGTCATAGGAGAAGACTTAGGATAGTTGAAGGGAAGGGCTGACAACCTGTCACCTTCTTGCCTCATGACAACCTGTCATTTTTGAAAAAGTCATTGTCACTGCATATCTTGCCTCAATTTATTACTTTTTGTCTGCTTGCAAATATTTCCATGGATGACGGAGAAATACAGACAAGTGAACATTGCACCTTTGTCCTTTTGTGGCCGAGTTCTTAGTGACGACGAATGTTAGGTGTGCCATTGCTGCAGATGGGTCAACAGATCTGATGGAATAATGATAAACTAGTTGGCCCAGATGTATCTGCTGCACTCCTGGTAGGACATGATATGATCTTGGGATACTGCTGCACTGGAATGCCTCCTTTTAGAGATTAAACTTGAACCCATAAACTCCCTCTTAACACAACCGTTCCTTTGTGACAGTAAACCTTATGTGACAGCAAACCTTATGTGACAGCAAACCTTATGTGATAGCAAACCTTATCCATTTGAGTGTAACATTGATTACTAAGAACGATCTATGCTTTTGTCAGAAATGCTATGGTCTGTTAACAGCTACCTGCTCACAGCTAAAGGGATTATTTCATCATCATCATGTGTTAGGAAGATACTTAGAATATCATGGAAGGATAAAATCCGAAACTCAGATATTATAAACACACTGAATATTCCAGAGTGTTGGTTACTAAACACAATAACAAAAAGAAAACTACGCCTGTTTGGTCATATAAAGAGACATAAATATTTAGAAAGACAAATAATGGAGGGATGAGTACCTGGGAAGAGGAGAAGGGGCAGACCAAGAAGACGATGGACTGACGACATTAAAGATAACATGAATACATCGCAAGAAAATGCAAGCCACATCGCCCAAGACAGAGAGAGGTTCAGAGAGTTCATTGGGAAGACAACGTTCTGGAAGGAATACGTCACATGACACATACATACGTCACATGACACATGTGTTAAGAGCTACCTGCTCACAGCTAAAGGGATTATTCCATCATTCATTCTCCAGGCTACATCTACAGGAGTTTCAGAGTGAACATAACATTTTAAAAAGTTATATAATGCTTATATTTTTGTGTATGTTTTTATCAATGCATTCTTGTAACATACCATATTTTTGTGTTCTTGTTGGTGATATTTAGGTTTTCCAAGACTACATAATACATCTTTTGTAGAGTGGGAACTAGTCAACAATTACAGTTTTTTGTACCATGTCAAGGGAACAAATGCAAATCTGCGACCCTACATCTTGTTAAGCCATTTGGATGTAGTGCCTGCTACAAATGTGGATGCCTGGGATGAACAACCTTTTTCAGGGAATATTCTCAATGGATATATTTATGGAAGAGGAGCGATAGATGTGAAGCAATGTGTGATGGTTGGTTGCACATTTTTGTCTTATTACCCAGTACTTTTTTTTGACTTATGTAAAACACAGGTTTTAAAAAATGTTCCACTAAGACACGACGGACTATCACTAAAACAAGGGGGGGGGGGGGGGGTTTATAATGAGCAAACGAGAAAGTATACAAATTACAATACACAAAACATATTTAATATTTCAACCAAAAGGTCTTTATCAAGATATGCACAAAACATCAAAAGATGACAAATGGAAATTATCACAACACAATAATCGTGTGCAATCGGAATATGGAAGTGAGATGCCTGAAGGACAAGAAGTACATAAAAATTTTAATTTAGGTGAAAGAATATGTTTTTGTGTGTTGTTATAATTTCCATTCTGCCTAATTTGATTTTATTGTGCGTATAAATGACTCATAGACCCCATCAACACCGGCTTCTTGCTGCAGAGATGATGCTTAGTTAAGCCAACAGAGGCTAGAAACTAAGAATGGTTGGGGCATCCCTTACATTGAGAAGAGCCACAGGGCAAGACGCACAAGAAAACACAGGTGCTGAAAAGTCAGAGGTACCAGGCCAAGAGGCGCACCAGCAACCATTGTAACATTCAACCTGCAAAGCTAACGCTTATAGATACCAGCTAGCAATACAATTTGGCTGGGATATCTGTGCCTTCTGCCCCAAAACATCTGACTTTCTGTCAGATGGACTAGCCAACCCAAGGCCCAGCCCTACTTAGTTGTCTTATGTGACATGCCTGATAGGTCACAGTGTTGCCATTGTTTGCTCGTTTCATGCCACACCAACACTTTGGCTGTTTGAACTGCAATAAGTAATCAGCTGCTTCTGTGTTATAAACAATGTTTTATTTAAATCTATGAGAGTGCAAACCTTGTCAGAATGTCCAGTGTACAGAATTTCATTCATACAATCTAAGTTGCTGACATAAATAAGAAGGTCCTCAAATAACATCTTCGATATAGGGAGCTACAAAAAGGTGACTATTTGAACAATATTTAGTCAGATATACAGTTTAAAAGTCTTGACAAAAACTAACCAAGTTTTATTTTAAGACTCCAGTGGGACCATGGAAGAAAAGATGTCCCAAAGGGGACTACAGGGGCCAAAACATGTGAAGAACCACTGGCCTAATTGAGGAACACACAGACATTTTTAAAAGGAAGATTGGCTATGATAATCCATAGAGTATAAAATAAATCCAATATTTTTCAATGTATTTGACCAGAGGGCATTTGTCCAATAGTTCTTGTAAATCTTTTCATTCCTCACATGATCTCTAGTTCTGTTTGCTGCTTTTCTTATACATATCATTTCACAATATAATAAGCTTGTTCTCTTTTTCTTTACTTAGTGTCCACATCTGACATTGATAGTACAATGTTGGTATGAAGGTTGAATTTATGATTTGCCTTTTGGTTTCCATTTGGATAGATGTGTGTTTCAAAATTAGTTTAAGTTAATAATTTATGTAGCTGAAGTTTTTGTAATCTTGTATATCTCACTGTGAAATTATCATCTGTAAAAATGTTCATCATCATCAGGTGCCATGCCGGGTGGCGTAGGCGGTCATGGCTCTCCACAGCTCTCTGTCCACAGTATTATGTATCAAAGTCGTTGTTGTTTCTGTGCCGTGACAGGTTGTCAAACTGTCTAATATTTTCTCACTTTGTCGCCCTCTGTCTCTGGTGCCTTCAATCTTGCCTGTTGTGATTATGTTCTCTAAACCTGCCTGTCTCATGAAGTGGCCAAAAAAAGAAGAGTGCCTTTTTCTTCTTCTTTTTCTATGAAAAATGTTCATAGGAAATTGTAATTTCTGCATTTGTTTCAGTATTTATCTTTATGTTGATTTAGTTGTGCTCTCTGCCTATAGACATTACATCTGATTTCTTTATTATTATTGATTTTCATGTTGTTATTGAAGCAACTTTCATTGTAGATTTATATAAAAGTAGATTTATGTGATCCAGCACTTCTTCACTTTGACTATGTAGTAGGCACTGATGGTCAACAAAAAGTATAAAGTTAAGCCATTTGACTGGTCAGCATCTGGTTGCGTTTAGACTGTTTTGGTAATATTATCCATATAAATGATGAACAATAATGGTGATAGGGCACACCCCAGTCTTTACAGATGGTCTATAAAGACCATCCAGATTGTTCACATTGAGTCATTATTATGTGAACGTGGACATTTCTTTATTCACCATGTTTAATGTGCTGTTTTTTATAAAGGCCTTTTGGTCAAAAAGTTGATGTGTCCATGTTATTATGTGTTACCAGTGATTAGCATAACTTCATTACCCAGTTTCAAGTTTCACATTTTGTTTACAGGGAATTTTAGAAGCAGTAGAGTATCTGCTAAGTCAGAGCATCCAACCAGCCAGGTCATTCTACATTGGTTTTGGTCATGATGAAGAGGTTAGTTGCATTAAATAAAATATAACAGTTTGTCATGTAGCATAACCTACATCTTAACCAGTGCTGTTATTATTATCACTTTATGATGGAATCTGGTGGGCCAAATTTTCATTTTTTGCGAGATTGCACACAGTTCTGCAGCACTATGTAACTCCTCTACTAACATGTGGATGCGAGTCTTGGACAATAAACAAACTGGAAAGTAGGAAATTAGAGGCCATAAAGATGTGGTTCTACAGAAGAATGCTGAGAATACCATAGACTGCCAGAAAAACTAATGTGGAGGTGTTGAAATAGCCAAATGTGAAATGGAGCTTAATTACAGGTAATGATATAAGAAAAAGACAATCTTCTTTTTTTGAGTCACATTATGAGATAAGGAGGTTTGAAAAACATGGTCATGCAACCTGGCAAAGTCAGATGCATGATAGTATTGGTTTTAAAGATTTTGTCTAGATGTTGCTTGTCAAAAATGGAAGCAAATATTGCAATACAGTGACCTATAATGCTTGCTACTGGGTGGCTACACTGTGACATGTTATGCATGCTACAGGGTGGCAATACTTTGACCTCTTATGCATGCTACAGGGTGGCAATACTGTGACCTCTTATGCTTGTTACAGAAGATGAATGAGGAAGTTTTAATAGTGAGTTTGACCGTCCTATCCAAAAGAATGACCAATGCTGAAGTCATGTTTCTGACTAACAGATGCAGATATGATCCCGGACTATGTCATACCAATCTGCAGGAGCTTGAGAATCACTGACATAGAATAATGTAAAACCAAATATGTAGTTTTAAAAAGACAAAAGACGAGAATAGCACTTTGTTCATGTAAATAAAAAACTCCTTCTTGATCCTGCTTGCATTTTAACATCCTTGTGCAAAACCAGATTGAATTTCCCTGGCACATGCAGAGTCATAGCCTCCAGGTCTAATAGAGCTAAGATCATGTTCATTTTTTTGGGTAAAATAAATACATCATCAGGAATATTCTGCTGAAGTCGGATGTGTCTGACTATTCATCATCAAGTGACATATTCTTCCAGAACGTAGTCTTTCCTATGAATCTCTTGAATTCTCAGCGGTCGTGAGCAAGTTGCCCTGCATCTTCCAGTGACATGCGCAGGCATTCTTCAATGTCTTTTGTCCAGCGGCGTCTTGGTCAGCCTTTGCCCCTGTTGCAATCTATCATCCCCTCCATTAACACTCCATGCCGTCGTGTCTCTTAATATGACCGAAAAAAACTAGTTTTTAAAAAATATAGTGTTCAGAAGCCAGCCTTCCTGGACGTTAATTGTTCGTAACACCTCCTGGTTTGTTTTCTTCGCTGTCCATGGTATTCTCAAAACTCTTCTATAACACTTTAATTCAAATGATGTTATTCTCTTGGCCACTGTTTTATTTAGTGTCCATGCTTCACATCCATATGTCGCCACAGGAAATATACATGTTCATAGTAAACACAATTTGGTTCTTATATTAGTACCGTGCCAAAGTCTGGCTATTGGTATGAAAAATATTGCAATACAAAACATCTCCGAGTTAAGAATGACTTCTGTAGCCGGTATGGGATGGGACAGCAAAATCCACCTCCAACACCGTCTTCGTTGCTTCTCTTAGTAATGTTATTCCATAGTTACCTCTCTTAGTAATGTTATTCCATAGTTACCTCTCTTAGTAATGTTATTTCTTAGTTACCTCTCTTAGTAATGTTATTTCTTAGTTACCTCTCTTAGTAATGTTATTTCTTAGTTACTTCTCTTAGTATTGCTGGTATTTCTTTCATCTCTTTGGACCCATGGCACAACATATTTGAATTCATTTTGGTTTTGATGTTTTTCTGAATATGTGCATAGAAAATCATGTGTAGTTTTCAGAACTTGATTCATAAGATATCATTTTGTCAATAATAGCCATGCATCAAGGGCATTGATGACAACAGCTTCAGTTTTGTGTTTTTGTATCTCTCTGCTGTGTGCAGAGGTGATGGAAAAGTCAAAATGTGGCATCGAATACCTTGCAACTTTTGGGACATATATGGTCAGAACTGTGTGTTTGTTGTTCTGTCCTTTCACACCTGTCTGGCAACAGGGGCCTAGACTTCTAGTTCAGGGAGCAAAGAATAGGACTACTGTTATCTTTTCAAACATGAGGTAACTAAGGAAAGTTGAAAATAAGCTGACAGCTTGTCACCTCTGAATGAATGATCAGTCATTGGATGTCTTGTGTCAGTTTCTTACTTTTGTCTTCTGTCACATGGTCCCTATGGATTATGAAGAGATGCAATCAGCAGATTTGTCTTTTTGTGCCAGACTTGTCCTTTTGTGCCAGACTTGTCCTTTTATGCCAGACTTCACGGTGATGAGGAATGCTGAGTATACCATTACTGCAGACGAGTTGACAGATCTGACAGAAAAATGATGAACTAGATGGTCCAGAAGTATATGCTATGATCCTGCCAAGATATGATGATCCTGTAAGATGTACTGATCCTGTAAGATGTGCTGATCCTGTAAGATGTACTGATCCTGTAAGATGTACTGATCCTGTAAGATGTACTGATCCTGTAAGATGTACTGATCCTGTAAGATGTACTGATCCTGTAAGATGTACTGATCCTGTAAGATGTACTGATCATGTAAGATGTGCTGATCCTGTAAGATGTGCTGATCCTGTAAGATGTGCTGATCCTGTAAGATGTTATGATCCTGCAAGATGTGCTGATCCTGTAAGATGTGCTGATCCTGTAAGATGTACTGATCCTGTAAGATGTACTGACCCTGTAAGATGTACTGATCCTGTAAGATGTACTGATCCTGTAAGATGTACTGATCCTGTAAGATGTGCTGATCCTGTAAGATGTGCTGATCCTGTAAGATGTTATGATCCTGCAAGATGTGCTGATCCTGTAAGATGTGCTGATCCTGTAAGATGTACTGATCCTGTAAGATGTACTGACCCTGTAAGATGTACTGATCCTGTAAGATGTACTGATCCTGCCAAGATATGATGATCCTGTAAGATGTACTGACCCTGTAAGATGTACTGATCCTGTAAGATGTACTGATCCTGTAAGATGTACTGACCCTGTAAGATGTACTGATCCTGTAAGATGTACTGACCCTGTAAGATGTACTGATCCTGTAAGATGTACTGATCCTGTAAGATGTTATGATCCTGTAAGATGTTATGATCCTACAAGACGTGCTGATCCTGCAAGACATGCTGATCCTGCAAGACGTGCTGATCCTGAGATAATACAGCACTGGAATGTCTCTCTTTGAAGACTAAATATATATCCTTAAATCCCAGACACAATCATGCCTTTGAAGCAACATATATACCACATATACAACCACGTATACAAATTCTGGTACCACCTCAAATGCTCGCTCAGCTGAGCAGAACCTGTGCTTTTTTCACATGGGCTATGTGCTGTCAAGAGATGGATTATCCCACAACTAGAGGGATTATTTTTGCCATTATCATGTGTCCTTTTAGGCATCACATTTTCTGTGTGCCTCTGAAACTTGATGCTTCTTAGCGATGTGAGAACCTTTGCTAGTGTTGCTACGCCACATTGATCAATTCTGAGCACTGGATTCCCAGAATATTATGTCGATGTTGTAACTCTTTAGAAATACTTTGAGCATCCTTGAAGCTCCTTGAAGCATCCTTGAGTCGACCAGCCATTTTGTAAATAAATATTCTCTTATAGTACATAAATACAGTTAAAAACTTTAAGAGATCAGAACTGGGTTGTGAAAAAATTGTACTTTATTTTACTATAAAACAAATTCTGACATATATGCATATAGGCTTGGGAAATGAGGAAAAACATGTTGTCTCAGTTTGAGATTCATTGTAGCAAAATGATGTCTTTGTGATGTGAATATATAGAAGAATAGGGAGAACTTCGTGGAAAACCAACAAAGAGGTTCTAACAACAATCCATATGAAGAAATAATTATTAACCCTTTAGCTGCATTGAGTAAAAAGCTTAAGCTGTAACTACTTTGCGGGGAAATTTCAAGAGCTGTTAAAAATTGTTCCTCTATCCAATTTGCCTACTACATTCTCACGTTAAAGAATTGGAATGTAGACCCATTATTATTGTAGGCATATACTCTATGCCTATACTTTAATTTATGAACTTACAATCATAATGTTTCTTTATATTATGGAGGAGATGTGAAAAACATTAATATACATTCGTCTCACAAAAGAAAACACTATTTTAAACAAATATACCTAATAATAATAACCCGTTTTATTCCTGACGCAAAGTTTTTCCTATCAGTAAAATGCTTGTCATATTTATTTGTCTCATCACAAATATGTTGTATAATAGTGTCATGTGATACACATTCAAAGATTCTGAAAATGTTTGCACAAACAATGTCTTGGATCTTAAACTATTATTGACAGAAAACAAATTTCTTTAGCTTACCCCATATCACGAATTTGAAACACAGATATCATCTGAATATAATTCTACATCTCCGAATCACTAATATTACCAAAATTCAAATTAACACTTTCTAAATCACTTTCTACATCTGATAAACTAATGCCAGAACCATCAGAAAAACTTTCTTCCAAAAGCGCATAAATCTCTGATTCATTGAGTTTTCACTTCAACATATTTGTAGGTCTAGATATTGTGGTTAGAGAAAAAAAATACTGCTGACATTACACTGACAAAATTTGAAATGAAACTTACACGCATCAATCAATCAATAAACCTGTAACCCTTCAGGGTCGTAGTGGGACCACATTGGATGCTTCAGCACACAGAGTCCTCCAGCGAATTCTATCCTCAGCGATGCGGATGAGTGTGGAAATATCTTGTCCTGTCCATTCCTTGATGTTGTCTGTCTATGCCTTTATTTGTCCTCCTCTGCTTCTTCAACCCTCAACAGTTCCCTGCAGTATTGTTTTTGACAATGAATCGTGCCTGCATACATGTCCGAACCATGCTAATTCGCATGGTTCACACATACCCAATTTCAAAGCCTCGATTTGGAATAGACCTGTAGATAATTTGCACTAACCATTCAGAGTATTTTATAACATTGAGGTGCTTTCAGGGACAAAATATACACATACTTAAACAAGCTCACCTTAAGGAGGTTTCCGCAAAATGGTGGTAACTTTTCTTTGTATCCTAAAGGCTGCTTCCGCAGGGAAAGGGTTAAAGATCAAACAAATAAAATATTTTGGACATATTAAAAGATATGACACCTTTTTTGAAGACCTTACTGGAGGGTAAAGTCGAAGGGAGGTGAGCAAGAGGTAGGCAGAGATACAATGGAAGAGTAACATCATGAGATGAATACGTTACAGTCTAGCAGACTGCACTGCCAAGACAAGAGACAGGAATCTTGGACGTATGTTGCAGCCAACTTTTGTTCTGGAGATGGAACTTGATGATGATGATAGAAAATGTGTTAATAACCATTTTACAATGATATCTCACATCTGGTCTCTTTGTTTCTCTCATTTTACAATGATATATCACATCTGGTCTCTTTGTTTCTCTTATTTAACAATGAAATCTCACATCTGGTCTCTTTGTTTCTCTTATTTAACAATGAAATCTCACATCTGGTCTCTTTGTTTCTCTCATTTTACAATGATATCTCACATCTGGTCTCTTTGTTTCTCTTATTTAACAATGAAATCTCACATCTGGTCTCTTTGTTTCTCTTATTTAACAATGAAATCTCACATCTGGTCTCTTTGTTTCTCTTATTTAACAATGAAATCTCACATCTGGTCTCTTTGTTTCTCTTATTTAACAATGAAATCTCACAATTGGTCTCATTGTGTCTCTTATTTAACAATGAAATCTCACAACTGGTCTCTTTGTTTCTCTCATTTAGCAATGATATCTCACATCTGGTCTCTTTGTTTCTCTCATTTTAAAATGATATCTCACATCTGGTCTCTTTGTTTCTCTCATTTTAAAATGACATCTCACATCTGGTCTCTTTGTTTCTCTCATTTTAAAATGATATCTCACAACTGGTGTCTTTGTTTCTCTCATTAGTTTCATATACACTGTTTTAGTTTCTAAACAAATCTTGAAGACTTACCCAGTTTTCGTTGTTTCTTCGTGTTCAGATATCAGGAATTGATGGAGCCAGATTAATAGCTGCACGACTGAAGGAAAAAGGTGTGAAAGACTTAGAGTATATATCAGATGAAGGCCTTCCTGTGAGTGAAGGTCTTATCCCTGGGATCAGCAAGCCTGTCGCAGGGTAAAATATAACTCCTGAATAACTCATCATAAATATCAGGAGTGATTTTAGGACATGTATTTAAAAATGAAAGTTTTGCTTTTTTATAATTAAGTTTTGTTAGTTTACGGAAGGTCTAATATTTTTACTATTGGCCTATCAGATTGACCATACCCCATGCTGACGTCATATATGTTATACAGACTACCAGTACATGACTTAACTCTTAGATACCACCTTTATACAGAATACCAGTACATTACTTAACTTTTTGGTATCACTTTTATACAGACTACCAGTCCATGTACACATTAATAATCCCCCAGAAAATGAAAAAAATGTAGCCGATATGACAAAATATACAATACCAGTAAATGTTTACTCAAACTAATGTATCCATTGCTATTTTTGTTTCTTGTAGTATTGGCATTAGTGAGAAAGGTCAAGTTATTCTTAAGTTGTCTGTAAGCGGTAAATCAGGTCACTCATCTATGCCTCCAAAAGAGTCAACAATTGGTATTCTTGCCACAGCAGTTCATAAGTAAGTTATGATTCATGTTCATTCTTATTGTGTTTGTAAAACTGTATGTGTACTCACAGATGTTCAAGATCAGGATTGGGCTTCTGTGCCATTCTAAGATACAAGATCATTACTGAAAAATGAGTATGACAACCTCCAATGTGAGTACCTCCAGTGTGAGAATGTGAATCTCCTTTGTGAGAGTGTGAATCTCCATTGTGGGAATGTGAATCTCCAGTGGGAGAATGCGAGTCTCCATTGTGAGAATGTGAATCTCCATTGTGAGAATGTGAATCTCCAGTGTCTGAATGTGAATCTCCAGTGTGAGAATGTAAATCTCCATAGTGAGAATCTGAGTCTCCATTGTGAGAATCTGAGTCTCCATTGTGAGAATGCGAATCTCCAGTGTGAGAATGTGAATCTCCATTGTGAGAGTGTGAATCTCCAGTGTGAGAATGTAAATCTCCATTGTGAGAATGTGAATCTCCAGTGTGAGAATGTAAATCTCCATTGTGAGAATGTGAATCTCCATTGTGAGAATGTGAATCTCCAGTGTCTGAATGTGAATCTCCAGTGTGAGAATCTGAGTCTCCATTGTGAGAATGTGAGTCTCCAGTGTAAGAATTTGAATCTCCAGTGTGAAAATGTGAATCTCCGGTATGAGAAAGGAAATCTGGGCAGTCATAATTGCTGTAAAATTAGTTTCTGAAACTGTGACAATGAGATTCATTATTGTGTTGAACTATCAATCCATGAACAGTAAAATGTAAAATTGATGGCAGTGAAGTGAATGGATGGAGTATAGTGGGGTGTCCCATCTGCAGTTTAATGAGTGTTTAGAGTATGTTGAAGTTTCCCAGTTGCAGAGATTTGTGTGGATGAGTATAGTTTCCCAGTTGCAGAGATTTGTGTGGATGAGTATAGTTTCCCAGTTGCAGAGATTTGTGTGGATGAGTATAGTTTCCCAGTTGCAGAGATTTGTGTGGATGAGTATAGTTTCCCAGTTGCAGAGATTTGTTTGGATAATTAATTAGTCGTCAGATCATCATCACTGCCAACTGGACATGTCCATAGTTGCTCCAATTTCTCCTTGCGTGTATCCGCCATAACACTTCTGCTAAGAGTACCGGTCCTATGCTGGTTGACCATCATTCTTCTGCGCCCTCCAAAATGTTCACTTCTAGCAACACCACATTTCAATCCCTGATCTTTAATCCTAGCCATTGAAAAGGAATCATCATCCACATTAGTCTCACTCTCGCGTGTTATATCTCTTAAGGAGTTCAAAACATCAGCGCGATCCATTGCCCCATCGCCCTGTGCCACAATTGCGCATGACACCAGTTGATCCGCTCTTTCATTGCCTCGAACACTCACATTCTTCGACATCATTCACCCACATGGCACGAAAAAAAAATTATGTGTAGATGGATTCCGGAGAGTTAAATGGGAGATCTGACTAACTTAAAGAGCATCTATAACAGATCATGTGGCTATGGTCCAGGGGAAACATTGAATTATCTCTGTGTTCGATATGACCAAAAATACATACCAGTAGATGGACGAGACTGTTAGTAGAAGATTACTGGAATATCGTGTTGCTCAGAGAAAAGGTAGAGGAGGGGAACAGTTGAGGGGGAGGATGAGGATGATGTGCAATCAGTTGTCTATGAGAACTATTAGTATATGTTCCCTTCACTGTCTGTTGGAAGAGATAGAACTATTCATATGTGTTCCCTTCACTTTCTGTTGGAAGAGGATAGAACTATTAGTATATGTTCCCTTCACTGTCTGTTGGAAGAGATAGAACTATTAACATGTGTTCCCTTCACTTTCTGTTAGAAGAGATTGGAACTCCTATGGGAATGCTCAGCAACTGCTTCTCCTTTATCTTCTTCAGTTGGTTTCTGTTTGTTCTTGATTTTGGATTAGACATTCTCATTTCCAGTGTGAACAGAACGAAGGGATAACCCCATCTAATATGGTTCTCTGATACTTATTAATGCTTCCATTGAGAAAATAAGATATATTATTTGACCTCTATCAATATTCTCTCATTATTCTCTCATTATTCTCTCACACAAACCCAAGCCAGAGATTGTTTGTGCATGTGTCTCTTTCTCACTGTAGGGCCACTACATAAGAACACTAGTAATCACAAAGCTTAAAAAATCAAGCGCTGAATGTCATGGATGGCACAGGTGGAAAATATAATAGGCTAAGTTACCATTGTCTCCACCTTGCCAATAAGAGAAGAATAAATTCTGATTGTCTCCACCTTACCAATAAGAGAAGAATGGATTCTGATTGATGAAACAAACCTCCCACAAGGTCATTCTTTTGGCAGAGAATATAGATAGTGGTGTGGAGAAGTGGATCTTGAAATTAATCAACTGATAACTCAGGGGATAAGGATGTCATAAAGTTCACATTTGGATCATTGCTCTAGACACCATAAACCAGGATTGAATGTGATCTAGTTTCTTGTGTGATTGTATTGGAATAATATACTGGTTAAAAAAAAAAAAAGTAAATAACAAAGTGAAAAATAAAATAGCAGCATTTGAAACAAAATGTTACAGAAAAATCCTCAGAATACCATGAACCAAGAAAGATCACCAATGTAGCCATCCTGAGAGAAATTAATGTAAAAGAAAAATGGGTAAACAGCGTGGTTCTTTCCAAAGAATTACAATATTTTGGTCATATCAAATGCCATGACAGCCTCGAGTAGACCATAATGGAGGGGATGATGCCAGGGAGACAAACAAGAGGCAGACCAAGAAGAAGATGGATTCAAGATATCAAAGACCACCTGAACATGACAATAACAGAAGCAGGAAGGCTGGCTCAAGATTGACAGAAGTTTTAAAAGGCTGTTATGACTTCTACATCCTGTTCAGGATATGCTACCTGATGATGATGATGATGAGAGCAGTAAGAACTAGAAACAGATTTACATAACTGATTACAGTGCAGTAGGAACTAGAAACAGATTTACATAACTGATTACAGTGCAGTAAGAACTAGAAACAGATTTACATAACTGATTACAGAGCAGTAAGAACTAGAAACAGATTTACATAACTGATTACAGAGCAGTAAGAACTAGAAACAGATTTACATAACTGATTACAGAGCAGTAAGAACTAGAAACAGATTTACATAACTGATTACAGAGCAGTAAGAACTAGAAACAGATTTACATAACTGATTACAGAGCAGTAAGAACTAGAAACAGATTTACATAACTGATTACAGAGCAGTAAGAACTAGAAACAGATTTACATAACTGATTACAGTGCAGTAAGAACTAGAAACAGATTTACATAACTGATTACAGAGCAGTAAGAACTAGAAACAGATTTACATAACTGATTACAGAGCAGTAAGAACTAGAAACAGATTTACATAACTGATTACAGAGCAGTAAGAACTAGAAACAGATTTACATAACTGATTACAGAGCAGTAAGAACTAGAAACAGATTTACATAACTGATTACAGTGCAGTAAGAACTAGAAACAGATTTACATAACTGATTACAGAGCAGTAAGAACTAGAAACAGATTTACATAACTGATTACAGAGCAGTAAGAACTAGAAACAGATTTACATAACTGATTACAGAGCAGTAAGAACTAGAAACAGATTTACATAACTGATTACAGAGCAGTAAGAACTAGAAACAGATTTACATAACTGATTACAGTGCAGTAAGAACTAGAAACAGATTTACATAACTGATTACAGAGCAGTAAGAACTAGAAACAGATTTACATAACTGATTACAGAGCAGTAAGAACTAGAAACAGATTTACATAACTGATTACAGAGCAGTAAGAACTAGAAACAGATTTACATAACTGATTACAGAGCAGTAAGAACTAGAAACAGATTTACATAACTGATTACAGAGCAGTAAGAACTAGAAACAGATTTACATAACTGATTACAGAGCAGTAAGAACTAGAAACAGATTTACATAACTGATTACAGAGCAGTAAGAACTAGAAACAGATTTACATAACTGATTACAGTGCAGTAAGAACTAGAAACAGATTTACATAACTGATTACAGTGCAGTAAGAACTAGAAACAGATTTACATAACTGATTACAGAGCAGTAAGAACTAGAAACAGATTTACATAACTGATTACAGAGCAGTAAGAACTAGAAACAGATTTACATAACTGATTACAGAGCAGTAAGAACTAGAAACAGATTTACATAACTGATTACAGAGCAGTAAGAACTAGAAACAGATTTACATAACTGATTACAGTGCAGTAAGAACTATATCCGGTAAGGAAAGACTAGATTATCATTTTCCAACTTTGTACACAACATGTGCAGCTTGACAATCGCCTGAACAGAATACAACCACAACACACTCCAGGGTACAGGCTGTGCACTCATTCATATGAAACTGTTGACCACCACCTTTTTGAATGCCCAGCGCTGGATGACGTCAGGAAACTGCTACTCCTTCCAAGGCCAGATAAATGGAGCAAATTATATGGAACAAAACAACAACTACCTTTATATATCACATTTATATATCACACAATGGCATTGGGTCAAAGGTCATGAACCTATTGGATCAGCAACAATGTGAGTTTGTAAGTCATGTCAGATCATTAATTTAATTTTTCTTTTCTCAGCATATTTTTTACTTTTCATTCTTTCTCATTTTTTAAGAGTATCTTTGAAATTTATTTTTTTTAGTTTTTGTTTGGTTTTTCAGACTTGAATCAAACCCTCACCCGAGTATGCTTGGTACTGGAGTAGAGACTGTGTTTTTTGAAAGCCTTGCACCTGAGGTCTGCTCATGATTTGTTTCTTATTAGTTCTTGTTTATATTATTTTAGTTCTTGTTTATATTATTTTAGTTCTTGTTTATATTATTTAACTTCGTGTTTATATTATTTTAGTTCTTGTTTATATTATATTTAGTTCTTGTTTATATTATATTTAGTTCTTGTTTATATTATATTTAGTTCTTGTCTATATTATATTTAGTTCTTGTTTATATTATATTTAGTTCTTGTTTATATTATTTTAGTTCTTGTTTATATTATATTTAGTTCTTGTTTATATTATTTTAGTTCTTGTTTATTCCTTGTTTGTTTGAGAACCCGAGAAATTGCAAGTGATTTGCTCTTACTTCCTATGTGCAGTGGGTTGGTTTTTCTGAGCTTTCTTTCATACCTAGGAGACTTTGGCTTAGTCCAATGCCTATTGATGGAGCCTTCTACTCAGAATGGGGGGATCTATAATTGTATAGTTGACATGCTACAAAGCTTCCATAGGAGAGCCTCAATAGAATGGCATGTCATCTACTAAGGTTTTCTATTGCATGGGTGGTTTATCTAGTGGACCATTAGTGAAACCCACAGATGCAACTCCATGTATGTTCCTTTTTATATTGTTGTAGATCTTGTTTATAGTATTGTAGTTCTTGTTTATAGTATTGTAGTTCTTGTTTATGTTATTGTAGATCTTGTTTATGTTATTGTAGCTCTAACATACTGAGAATAATGAGAGGGCATAACAGCACTAAAGAGAAGTGTCATGTGCAATTAGAAAATAAAAAACGCTATGTGGAAATTGTAACTAAAGCAATGTTCAGCTCAAGAACAAGCTTCTAGTTACCCACAAGAAGAATGTCTCGTGGAAAAGCAGCTTTTGTCCTCCGATTCCATTAAGTATGTGTTGAGGCTTAGACTTGGATGAGGTGTTCACAGTGTCAACCAATCATATGGCTAAGAGGACACACGAATCAGAGCTCAACTCTACTGTAGAGTGTTTCCTATACTGGAACCATGCTCACAGATGAGAAAAGGTTCTATGCCCAACGGTGCAGGGACAATGCGAGATATTAGTAGTCAACCAAAGTCTACTTCTTCTGCGTTCATTCTCAAACTCCTGAAGATTAGCAGGGTGTAGTCCAGAGAATGAAATGTGTTGTGTCATGATTTACAGCATTGCTGCGATAGCTGTGTCTTTCAGCCTGACACATCTGACTTTAGCATGGCTTTGGGTCATGTTAATCCTATATGGGATGGGACAGCTAACTCCGACATGTAAAGAGTGTTGCTATTCTTTACTCTCCTCTTGGGCCCCAGCATAATATGGGCGGACCCAAGCTTAAATCCCTGATTGCTACCTCCTAAAAGAAATATTTTGTGTGTAATTATTATGAGATTCTGCAAAAAAATAATTGTCTATTTTATTTGTGGCTATTCTTCAACAGTTGAGTTTTCCACTGAGAATAATCATTGCAAATATTTGGCTGTTTAAACCTTTACTTTCATGGTAAGTTGTTGCTTATTTCATATTTTGACTGTTTCACCTTCAGCACTTTGCATTAAAATTATGCAGGCTTTTTAATGTAAAATAATAAAGTAAATGTAACATGTAAAGTAATAGTAAAAGGAACGCATATAAAAATTATGAATAATTTTTTTATAATTTTTATTTTTTGGTGGGTGTTTGATTTTTTGTTTTTAGAGATTTCTTGATAATTTTTTGGACTTGTAAATAAAGAATTGAATACTGAATATATTGTGTTTGTCTGTGTATGTATTAGGTATTAGGTCTGTTGATTATCCTCTTCGCATGCCGGACACGTCCATAGGTGCTCAGACCTCCACTTCAGTAAATCTCTCAGGGTATAACGGCTGATGGTTTCGGTTCTATGTTGGTTCACTGCTTTTTTTGGAGCTCTTTGTCAGGGGTTCTCTACGAGCCATGCCCATCTTCACTCCAAATTCGCGCATTCTCGATATGGACTCATGCTCATTCAACTCAAAATCCTCAGATTGTGAGGATGTGATACGAAGAGCAATGAGTATGTCTGCTTGGCCTATAGGCTGACTGTCTGTTGTGATGGTGAGGCTAGCTAATTAGTCGGCCCATTCATTTTCATCCATGCCTGAGTGTCCAGAGACAAAGATAAGCGTGAGTTTTTGTAGTTATGCCCGAATTTTAGCTCTCTCTAATGACTCCACCCATTCAATACGTACATCACCTGTTTTCACTTTCTGAATCATATTCAGTGAGTCATTTAATATGCACGCATGGGAATAGGCTTGCGATTCCAGCCAGTTGAGTGACTGCGTTGCGGCGTATTCTTCCATTATTAGGCTGCTTGTTGTCGCAGCAAAGGCACAACTGTCTTCATGTACTGTTCTTCCTTTTGATCTGGCAGTAAAGGCCCATGTGCATCGGTGTTGACGGATGACCGACCCATCCATGTAGATCACAACATCTGTGTCATCGGTATTCTTGCATATTAGTGCCTCGACCTCAGCCTCCACGCTCACGGGGCTGTGTTCCCTGCACTCTCTATTGAGTGTAATGACGGTCTTGAATGCTTCTTATAAGACCATAGGTATAGGTATTCATTCCACACCAGGAGTTATGTCTTCTAGGGAGTAGGTATGTTTAACGGTATCCTTGGCCTTGACATATCCATGATTTGCCTCTCTTGAGCCTGCTTCCTTTCATGCGAGGGAGCTCACTGTGTAGTGAGTGGTCTATGTCAGAACTCACTCTGAGGTATGCACGGGCACGCCACATATCAATTCTATGAAATATGCTCGGAAAATCAAGGAGAAATCTCATATCCACACAGGGTGTGTCTCTTGTGCATCCAAGAATGATCTGCATCGCTTCATTTTGAATCCTCTCCAGCCTCTCAATCTGTGTGTGACTGGCTGTGATAGTCGCACCTGCATATTCAATGACAGGGAGGATAAGAACCTCATATAAGATTACGAGCTGTGGTTGTTTAGTGTCAGCTGCTGTCATCACTCTCAGAGCTGAAAGTCCTTTGTGGGCCTTAGCGATAACATGATCAGCGTGTTCCCGGAAACACAGACTACGATCAAATCGCACGCTTAGGTATTGTAAGGCTGATGTCCTGATTACATCATACCCTCTCATCTCCACCGTCGATGTCGCAGACTTTACGATGTAACTGTTAAGAGAGAACCATATCACCGCAGCCTTCTCTCGGTTGATCAGTGCCCCTGAATTATCACACCAGGAAGCAATACGGTCGAGCTCATTCTGCAGTTATTCGACAGTTTCTGTTCTATTCCTTCCTTGTCTGTATACCATGAAATCATCCGCAAAGGACAGTGTTCTACCTCTTCCATTGAGCTGCTGCTGTGTGATTGCCATGGTGTAGACATTGAATAATACAGGTGAAAGGGGAGATCCCTGTGGAAGGCCTGGGCATATTGTTATTGGTTTTTAGATGTCCAACAATGCACCTAAGAGCCATCTTCCTCTCGGGCAACACCGCTGATATCCATCTCACAACGAACGGGTTAACATTAAAGAGCAAGAGCGCGATGATGAGGTACTTAAATGGAACTCTGTTATACGCGTCCTCCTAGTCAATCGTGACAGAACATGTTTCTAGACCTGCGTGGAAGCCCTCGAATACGTCATAGGCAAAAACAGCAGCATTGCATCATGTTTCTTTCTGGCATCTGTAGCCTCCGAATGTGCCCGGAAAAATGCGGCTCTCTTCCAGGTCTCGTACGAGGTGCTGTTCTATAATCTTCTCAATAATTGCTCAGTAACAGATGACTACATTGTCTATGTATGTCTGATATAATATGTGTGTGAAAATGTAAAGGCTAAAATTGAAGAAAAAAATTTGAAATAAATATTTCTTGACTCACCTATACTTTTCCTTTGTTTGATCATAATATCGCCTGTGAAAACATTGCAGATTTCCCTTACAATGTCGGTCATTCTACATTAGTTCTAGGCCTAAAAACAATGTATTTGCGGAAATTCCACTAAATGAAAATGCCTATTTCTGATGTCATTTCATTACCAATCTAAAGTATTCATAAATATTGTTTGTGTAAGCAAATGAAATGCAACAATCTCATGTACTTTATCTGCTAGGCTAGGCCTAATGTTCCTACAGCTTTTGAAAACTAAGTCAGAAATTATTGCAACCTGAACGGGCACTATTCAGCTGTATTCATATTTATCTTTAAGCATACTTTATTTATCTTTAAGCATCAGTTTATTTTTGGTTATTTTTTAAAAAGGTCATATTTTTGTTACATCTTTAGTAATTACTACTAATATGGACATTTTGCACTTATTGAATATATTGATAAGCCAAAAAATATCTTTTTAAAATTATATTATGGGGGTTTTTTTTTTTGGGGGGGGGGGGGTGCTAAAAATACTGACATTTTTTAATTGAAATATGAATATAAATTTTTCAAAATACAGATTTATGAAAAAATATGTTGACATTTATGCAATGATCAGGGAATTTAATTCCTCTAAATGGAACAGTTGAGCAATCCTCTGCTGTACAGTGAGGCCAAAACACTAATCCACAACCTACATACATCACATTGGAAGAAAGATATGGATATTGATCAGAAACTAGACCCCATACACCAACTTCACAGACAATAACAGGCAATAATCCTTTGACTTAGAACTGACCACTGCATACTACAGGGAAACTTGTACCAGATCAGACTGGCTCACACAAATGTCCAGATTACAAAATAACTGCGGAAACAAAAACAAAAGAAATGGCCACACTTGATTGAACCGAGGCAAAACTTTGGGACAGCTGCTCTGACTTTGAGAAGATTTTTAGCTTCATCCTGATGATGGACCTGAAGATCAAAGAATTCTGAATGCAGAAGATGGTACATAACTTTGTATCTTCAAGTGATAATCCCCAGAGACTTCTAAAAAAATACATGGGCACAGAAGATGCCACAGTCAGGTATCAAACCGATGACTTTATGAGCACCAGTAAAATGGCATAACCACTAAGCCACAGAGACTCCCTTGTGACAATATCCTCCCACATCATGTGACTTATATTTACAATTGAAAATAATAGCAGAAATAGAATACCAGTCACATTGTAGAAGTTGTAGAATAGTTGTGAAAACAATTCAAGGCTAACTTTTTCGGGAATTAACTATTCTAGGATATGACAGGCTCCAATATATCTGCAAAAAATATATGTGACACTGAATATATATAGTCACTTTAATTATCCCACTATGTCAGTAAGTAAATAAAACAATCACGTTAACTAGGCCACTTTGTCAGTAAGTAAATAAAACTGTCACTTTAACTAGCCCACTATGTCAATAAGTAGATCAAATAGTCACTTTAACTAGCCCACTATGTCAGTAAGTAAATAAAACTGTCACTTTAAATTACCCTTTATGCCAGTAAGCAGGCAGTCACTTTAACTTAATCCGCTATGTCATTAAGTAAATAAAAGTCACTTTAACTAGCCCATTATGTCAGTAAGTAAATAAAACTGTCACTTTAGCTAACCCTTTATTCCAGTAAGCATATCAGTCACTTTAACTTAATCCGCTATGTCAGTAAGATGATAAGATGATTTAATCTTAATTTGTTAGATTACATCTATTATGGAAGGGAAAACCACTATTGATAAAGAACTGTTTTTTTGTGGCATATTTATCTTGTTTACCTAATTATTTACCATTGATCTATTCTATCTGTTATTGTCTATATGTATGTTTCTCATTTATTTTGTTTTCATATTTTGGCAAACCTTGTAATTCTGTAATTCGCTGTCTGTCACATCTTATGTATATGTTATTAAACGTAGACAGTGTATGCTAGACATGCAAGAAAATTAAATCATTTCCATCTTACCTGCCTACGTAAATTACTAAACATCCATTGGTGGGAGAAAGTACCAGACTACGAGGTCATGGAAAAATCAACCTCAATAAGCATCCACACAATACTTATGAAGTGCAAGCATGCTGGACAGGCCATCTTGTGCGTATGGAGAACTTGCGTTTGCCAAAACAAATATATTATGGAGCACTCAAGGCAGGATTTCGAAAAGCTGGTGGACAGAAAAAGCGCTTCAAAGACACGCTCAAGTCATCCTTGAAACATCTTAACATTGACGTAGGCGCTTGGGAGAGCCTCGCTCAGGATAGAACAGCATGGCGTTACAGCATTAGAACGGGAAAACTAGCGGCGGAAGAATTCAGACAAGATACTGCAAGACAGAAGCGGACACGTAGAAAAGAAAAAACATCTCAACCTCACACAGATACCTTCTATTGTTGTCAATTCTGTAAAAGAACATTATGTGCGCGCATTGGACTTGCTAGTCATTTAAAAACGCACTATTAACTTTTATTTTTATTATTTATTGTTATTATTATTATGGTTGAGTTTTTGGTCATCATCGATCACGACGGACGAACATCATCTTCATATGTTATTGACTGCCTGTCACATCTTATGTATATGTTATTGACTGCCTGTCACATCTTATGTATATGTTATTCACCACCATCTTGAGATCTTATTTATGTATTATAATGTGACATCTTATTACTATTATTTATGTTCACATTTATTACAATTGTGCAGGTTCCTGTCTGCGAATCCTACTACTTCTTCCATTATAAGAACGGTGACTGCTGTTACAATGTTCAATGCAGGAGTGAAGGTGTGATCTGTATAATTTTTTTTAGATTCATATTTTTAAAGAAAAATACTTGAATGATGCAAAGGACAGACTTAATTGTCTATCTATTTATTTATTGTCATTTTTTCACTAATTGTTAAGCGTTGTGTTTGGAAGTTGGTGTTCTTTGTTTTTTGTCATTTGCGTTGCATTGGCCATGGTCAGACCATGTCTCTTTAAGGTTTCTTTGATTGTCTCCATCCATTTAATGCTCCCTCATGCTTTGTAGTCCAATCTTCTGCTGTTGTATGCACAAAGGGCTGGTTGCATTTGTTTCATTCTCATGATGTGGTCAAACCACCTTGTTTGTTGTCTCTTGATATAGCGTTTGGCATGACTCATAGCCAGTAGTCCTACCAATAAATGTGATAATCTAGAACAACCAATGACCTGTTGTCCTACCAATAAATGTGATAATATATAATGACCAATGACCTGTTGTCCTACCAATAAATGTGATTTTGTTTCCTTTCGTTTGCTCCATTGTAACCAGCACGATTATCCGTGTGATTTCCGCCGGGAGCGTGATTACGTTGTGCCACCGTTATGCACCTTGTAGGCCTAGCACATCCGATTTCGGCATGCCTTGACAATTCCGGTTGGCTACCCTAGCCTGTGACAGCCTCCCTATCTGTCACCAGGCACGCATGTGTGTGGTGACTCTTCACCCAGACGATTTTTGCTCACGTCTGTCTCGCACGAGGTGTTCCACTGTCTATGAACTTGCCTCGTGTAATTGGACGTACTGTGCCTGTGCCCATTGGGTACTGAACCGTTTCTCATCTGTAAGCCTTAAGAGGAAGAACTCAACAGAAGAGTTAGACCCTGGCTCTTTTGCCCTCTTAGCCGAGGTATCATTCACCGACATCGTGAACCCCTTGCCCAAGTTCGAGTCTCACACCACACGTTTGAGAGCAAGGCGCTCTCAAGCTGAGCGACCTTGTCCCAATAGCGCCTGAGCCCATCAGGTACTGAACCCTTTCTCTCTACAAGTGTATTTCTGGTATAGGAAAATCTGACAGTAGAGTTGGGCCAGGACTGCCATCTTTGTCCCTTTCTTGCCTGAGCCTATCGGTTGTGGCACCCTTTCTCTTTGCGAGTATGTTTCCGGTATAGGAAGACTCGACATTAGAGTTAGGCCAGGTCTTTTTGCTTTGCTAGACGCCCATTATTGGGTATGGATCTCTGCCTATAAGGAAATCAAGTAACTAGAAGCTCGTCATGAGCTAACAGGGCTTGTAGTTCCCATTTCGTAATCGTTTCCACTATCTATTTGCAGTTGGCGCTGCCCTCTAGCGCTGTTCTGCCATTTCATTTTTTTCCATTGTACTCATTATGAAATCTATCTTTCTTTCGCCATGCATCCACCTTTTCATGCTTTTTTCATTGGCCGCCCCTCCAATGTTCGGAGTGAACTAACTAGCTTCATTGTATGTCAACAGTGTCGCTGTATGTGGTGTTTCTGGTGGTGTCGGAGATATTGTCTGTTTTTTATGCATTCAAATCTCTTTCCATCTGCTACCTCCACATTCTCGGACATGATCCCCAAATTATTTGGCCAGAATCAGCTCGATCTGCTGTATTTCTGTTTCCAGGGTGCACCGCAAGGAGGTACATTTGGGATCTTAGTTATCTGCTAACCCTGGGTCCGCCGAGAGCAATGCATTCCCTTTGCACCCCAATAAATGTGATAATCTAGAATGACCAATGACCTGTTGTCCTACCAATAAATGTGATAATCTAGAACAACCAATGACCTGTTGTCCTACCAATAAATGTGATAATATAGAATGACAAATGACCTGAATAAAGATGAATAGAGTGTCTATAAATGCTGAAAATATTTTGCTAAATTATTTTTATCAATATGGTACAATTTATCTTTATTTTTACCAATATTTTACAAATTATCTTTATGACTTGTCTGATATTTGTCTATTATCTTACAGCAAAATATAATACCTCCGTTGGCTGTTGCGATTGTGAATCACAGAATACATCCATCTCAAACTGTTCAAGAGGTAAACACTTGTGTTACATTGAGAAATACTTGTGTTACATTGGTATATATGTGTATTACTTTTAGAAATATGTGTTACATTGAGAAATACTTGTGTTACATTGGGAAATGCTTGTGTTATTGATATATACTTGTGTTACATTGAGAAATACTTGTGTTACATTGAGAATTACTTGTGTTACATTGAGATATACTTGTGTTATTTAGAAATATGTGTGTTACATTAAGAAATACTTGTGTTACATTGATAAATACTTGTTACATTGAGAAATACTTATGTAACATTGAGAAATACTTGTGTTACATTGAGAAATACTTGTGTTACAACATAATCTACACATTGAGGATAGATGTGTGCTAACTAATAATGTTGACTATGGGTCTGATGACATGAAAATACCTTGGTCACGTTTTACGACTAGATGTAAACAGAATAAACCAGCAAGCCCTTATGTGGTCACCGGAGTGTAAAAGAAAAAGAGGAAGTCCTAAAACAACCCTTAAAAACACCATTCTTAAAGAAGGGGAATTAATAGGCTGTAAGACCATCCAGGAACTAAAGCTGCAGGCAGCGAACCGCATCATATGGAGAACCAAAACCTCTGCCCTTTGTGTCGCTTGCGGCACGAAAAGAACAAACTAATGGATCTGATGCCCTCAACATGTTGACTATGGGTCTGATTCCCTCTGCATGTTAGTTTTGGTGGTAATGATGAATGAGCAGGCAGGCTTGCATCCAATGCATCTATAGTCTATGAGTTAAAGAATCGACAAGAGTCATTGAAGATTTTAACCATTTTTTCTGCTGGATGTGGACACTAATTGATGACACATGTATGCAGCATTATAGGGACATTTTGTCATAAATATAGCACACGTCCAGCAAGAACTATTTATTTCTTTGTGGAACACTTCCATTGGCATGGGAATCAATGCTGGTGTACCATTAGTGCTGGTGTACCATTAGTGCTGGTGCCAATGCTGATGTACCATCAGTGCTGGTGTCAGTGCTGGTGTACCATCAATGCTGGTGTACCATTAGTGCTGTTGTACCATTAGTGCTGGTGCCAATGCTGATGTACCATCAGTGCTGGTGTCAGTGCTGGTGTACTATCAATGCTGGTGTACCATCAATGCTGATGTAACATCAATGATGATGGGTCAGCAAAGCTGGCAGAAGAATGATGAACTAGTTAGCTCAGAAGTATATGCTGAACTCCAGGTAGCATGTGATGATCCTGGGTGACTGCTGAAATGGAATGTTTTCCTTTAGGAAGCAAACATTCCTTTGAGACACAAACCTTGTTCTAACTGTGGTTTCACCTTGGTTACTCAATTGAGGTGGACCTGTGCTTTTGTCAGACAGGCTGTGAGCTGTCAAGAGCTACCTGCTCACAGCTACAGGGATTATTTTATCATCAGATAAGTGAATCTCAATGTAAGTCATGTAGCCCCCTGGGAATCATATGGACTTGAAGGGGGGAATCACAGAGAAACATTTTGAAATTGGGGGTCACAGACCCATTCAGGGGGTCCACAATCCCATTCAGGGCACCAGACTTATTATGTGGCCGACAGATTTATTTAGGGGGCCCGCAAGAAAGATAACAACTTGAATGATAACACAAATCATAGCAATGAAGCTTAAAAATGTGAATTGTAAAGAAAGCAAATTGCTTTTCTTTTAGGCACCAAGGGAACCCTGGAAAAAAAATGTGTCCCAAAAGGAGATCACAATCCAAAAGAGATTGAAACCACTAGATCAATAGATCAATCGATCAATGTGGTTATAAGTGATCAATATAAATGAAGAATAAAATCAATGAACCCAAAGTATTTCATCTATAACCCAAGTATTTCATCTATAACCCGAGTATTTCATCTATAACCCAAGTATTTCATCTATAACCCAAGTATTTCATCTATAACCCAAGTATTTCATCTATAACCCAAGTATTTCATCTATAACCCAAGTATTTCATCTATAACCCAAGTATTTCATCTATAACCCAAGTATTTCATCTATAACCCGAGTATTTCATCTATAACCCGAGTATTTCATCTATAACCCAAGTATTTCATCTATAACCCAAGTATTTCATCTATAACCCAAGTATTTCATCTATAACCCAAGTATCTCATCTATAACCCAAGTATTTCATCTATAACCCAAGTATTTCATCTATAACCCAAGTATTTCATCTATAACCCAAGTATTTCATCTATAACCCAAGTATTTCATCTATAACCCAAATATTTCATCTATAACCCAAGTATTTCATCTATAACCCATGTATTTCATCTATAACCCAAGTATTTCATCTATAACCCAAGTATTTCATCTATAACCCAAGTATTTTATCTATAACCCAAGTATTTCATCTATAACCCAAGTATTTCATCTATAACCCAAGTATTTCATCTATAACCCAAAGTATTTCATCTATAACCCAAGTATTTCATCTATAACCCAAGTATTTCATCTATAACCCAAGTATTTCATATATAACCCAAGTATTTCATCTATAACCCAAGTATTTCATCTATAACCCAATACAAGTACATTTATGCACATGTAAATATAGCAAGTCTATTGATGTTGTTACCAGGTGATAGATTATGATAGGGATGTGATTGGAGACAGCCGGGTAGTTATTGACATTCAATATGCGATGGAGCCTCATCCGACTGCCGGTCATGACGACTCTGATTTTGGCTTTCAGGTGATAATTTTATTTTTCGCTATTGAGTATTTTTGACCTCCTAGTACAACTGTCATTTATATATTTGTTTTTACAGTGTTTTTTTTTATACAACTTGCACTGGATCTAGTTTGTTATAAAACTTGCACTGGATCTAGTTTGTTATAAAACTTGCACTGGATCTAGTTTGTTATAAAACTTGCACTGGATCTAGTTTGTTATAAAACTTGCACTGGATCTAGTTTGTTATAAAACTTGCACTGAATATAGTTTGTTATAAAACTTGCACTGGATCTAGTTTGTTATAAAACTTGCACTGGATCTAGTTTGTTATAAAACTTGCACTGGATCTAGTTTGTTATAAAACTTTCACTGGATCTAGTTTGTTATAAAACTTTCACTGGATCTAGTTTGTAGCTGGACAATGACCCTACTAGATTTCTAGCAGGATGTGTTACAGAGAACAGAGATGTGTTGTGTATTGTCATTTTATTGAAACCAATGCCCTGACACATCCAACTTCTGCAGTTTATTTATATATTAGATCATTTGAAGTACCTTCATCAAGATGAACTCCTTAATGTGGATATGGAGCTTAGTTCAGCCAAAAAATGCTGGAAACTAAGAGTAAGCAAGCTATCTCTTAAATAAGCAAGAGCACAATCTTGTCCAAGCAAGCACAAGGGCTGAAGTCAGAGATACCAGGCCAAGAGGCACACCTACATCCATGGTATTATGCACCGCTAGGTGAATAAGTTATCATCTTCCATAACAGGACAGGAACAACAAACTTAACATCCATTTACATAGACTAAGACAGCATCCTTCACCTCTCGGCTCATGTGGACAGGCAGCACAGACTACGGAACGTATTCTACAAGACTGTAGTACACTAAACCAGTTGAGGATGGAGCATGGGCCCAAAGAGACAGACTTCCATAGAAAGCTGTGTGGGAGTCTTAAGAAGTTTGGAAATACTGTAACATTTATTAAGAATATTGGACTTGCTGTGTAGACATGTTAAAAAGTGAATAACAAGAAGATTTGAAATACCAACCAGTAAAAATTTTATCAGTTTTAGAAAATATTTGTGTTAACTGATCATCACCCTGTAGTGAATCAGTTAAAATATCTTTATGTCAACAGTAATGCATACCTTAACACTGAAAACACAGGTTAGTGAAGGTTTGCTAATCATTGAAAACAGGTTAGTGAAGGTTTGCTAATCATTGAAAACAGGTTAGTGAAGGTTTGCTAATCATTGAAAACAGGTTAGTGAAGGTTCGCTAATCATTGAAAACAGGTTAGTGAAGGTTTGTTAATCATTGAAAACAGGTTAGTGAAGGTTTTCTATCGTATAAACCTATAACCTGTCTTGGGAGAATGAATAAAACATGTAGATTTGCAGTGAAATCATTCTTGTAAGCCAGACCTAGAATAATATTTGGTGCCACTTCAACATATTCGATATCAAACCTCTACAAGTCCCCAAACCAACACAGCATTCTGTATATTCACTGCTATGAACACTAAATAACCCAAAAATTCATGATTCGAGCCACAATTCATTATTATTTTATTCAAAATACGATGAAACAAATGTCTATAAACCCGATTCACCTTCATGACATCAACCATTGTGCAGATGTGATCGGATTCATTGGATTGCTACATGTAACCGCTATGAGAACTATCAAAATGTATAATGACGGGCATTGAATTGTGCCAGTTTCAACTGTGCATGTTCCAGTGTATGCGCATTAACCAATCAGGCTGTGGTACGTCTATTTAACACTATATATCATTGGAGGAATGTACTCGACATGGGTTGCCGACCGCCATTAAAAATTTTGTTGAACAGATTTAACCGAAGCATGCGTAAGGTTAAGCTTGGTTTGTTATGACATCTTTAAGAAATATGTCACACAATAATATTGTACGAGTAAGGTGGCAGATCTTACCCCCCACTCCCTCTCACTTTGGGTAAATTGAATAAAAAATAATAATCAACTATCTACATTTGAAAAACTAATAAAAAAATATAATTACTGTAATTAAAAGATTTACACAAGATCCTCATGTTCACCCACCCCACCTCCACCCCGGGTATTATCAACTATCCAGAAGAGACCAGGTTATCCTGCTGCGCCTCAGAACTGGTCACAACAAAATGAGACATCATTTGTACACCAAATTCAAAATAGGTACAACTGGGCTCTGCCATTGCAGCCTTGCGAATATGACAGCAGAACAGACAAGAATGTCCCCAGTAGGCAGACCTGAGAAACAAGACATGGCCCACCCCAATCAGCGTCGAAGAGAAACTGTATGGCACAGTGGACACTCTAAAACAAACAGCAACCTATATCATAGAATCTGGAGTCCCAACCTGACTGAGTAATGATCGACGAAGAAGAAGAAGAATCATTGTCAGGATGTACTTGTAACAGTCATCACAGACTTTCAAATCTCCTGCTGATCTTGAGCCAATCTTCCTGCTTCTATGAATGTCATGTTCAGGTGATCTTTGATATCATGCATACATCTTCTCTGTGGTCTAGCTCCTTTTTGTTTCCCTGGCATCATCCCCTCCATTGTGGTTTTTTTTTCTAGTCTGTCTTGTTATTTGTCAGGCCAAAATATTCTAATTTTCTAGATAGAACCTTGTTGTTTAGTCAGTTTTCTTTTACTTTCAATCCTCTCAGAATCTCCCTATTGGTGCTGTAGCATAGCATACTGGTAACTTTTTAAAGTGGGGGCGATGAACTGGGGACAAAGAAATAATAGCTTATGGCTTTTGCACAGATGTTTAAAGATAATGGTTCTCATATTGTAATTCTCAGAAAATGCATCATCATAAATTCTTTCTAAGCCTTTGATTGGTCTGAAGCCATCGTTTTACACCAGTGTTGCAGATATTTAAAGATCAATGGGTTTTCCAGCTTGTGCTTTACCAGGCACGGCATGATGTCAGTTTTTCCTATTTACACATACTTTTTTTGGAAGCCAAAGATTCTAGGCATCAAACTTACAGTGCATATACACAGTTTTTTTAATGGATGCCAAAGACTTTTGGCTTCAAACTGCAAGAGCGGATACCTAGTTAGTGTGTTAGATAGCTATTCAAGGGTGGATAGCTGTCAAATAACAAATAAACCAGCTATTATCTTTTTGTAATGATTATAGCAAATAAATATTAAAATTTGTGTGGGCTATTTACGTTGTTTAAAAGGGACGCCAAGCGTTTTACCATCTATTGACGTAGTGCCACTGTATTGCTGAAATTTTTGGTTTATGATATTCAGAGGATTCTTCTGTAACAATTTCCTTCAAATGCTGCAATTTCAGTCCTCATCCTATTGGTGCTTGTCCAAGACACACATCCATATATTACTACTGGGAATATGCAGGTTCTAAGAAAAGTTAGTTTTGTTATTTTATTGCAACCCAGCCAATTGTTCCATTGAAAGTAGCCAATATAATATCATTCATATTGTGTAGATATGATCTTTGTCTAAGGTCTTGAAAACACTTCAAAGTCTTAATTGTATATCTTTATACCGAACCTATAATTATGTTTACCTTTGGCTGTCAGCTATAACATATGTGATGAACTCACTTTAGCTGTCAGCTATAAGGATTTGATGAACTCACTTTGGCTGTCAGCTATAAGGATTTGATGAACTCACTTTGGCTGTCAGCTATAAGGATTTGATGAACTTACTTTGGCTGTCAGCTATAAGGATTTGATGAACTTACTTTGGCTGTCAGCTATAAGGATTTGATGAACTCACTTTGGCTGTCAGCTATAAGGATTTGATGAACTTACTTTGGCTGTCAGCTATAAGGATTTGATGAACTTACTTTGGATGTCAACTATAAGGTATGTAATGAACTCACTTTGGCTGTCAGCTATAAGGATTTGATGAACTTACTTTGGCTGTCAGCTATAAGGATTTGATGAACTTACTTTGGATGTCAACTATAAGGTATGTAATGAACTCACTTTGGCTGTCAGCTATAAGGATTTGATGAACTCACTTTGGCTGTCAGCTATAAGGATTTGATGAACTTACTTTGGCTGTCAGCTATAAGGATTTGATGAACTTACTTTGGCTGTCAGCTATAAGGATTTGATGAACTTACTTTGGCTGTCAGCTATAAGGATTTGATGAACTCACTTTGGCTGTCAGCTATAAGGATTTGATGAACTTACTTTGGCTGTCAGCTATAAGGATTTGATGAACTTACTTTGGCTGTCAGCTATAAGGATTTGATGAACTCACTTTGGCTGTCAGCTATAAGGATTTGATGAACTTACTTTGGCTGTCAGCTATAAGGATTTGATGAACTTACTTTGGATGTCAACTATAAGGTATGTAATGAACTCACTTTGGCTGTCAGCTATAAGGATTTGATGAACTTACTTTGGCTGTCAGCTATAAGGATTTGATGAACTTACTTTGGATGTCAACTATAAGGTATGTAATGAACTCACTTTGGCTGTCAGCTATAAGGATTTGATGAACTCACTTTGGCTGTCAGCTATAAGGATTTGATGAACTTACTTTGGCTGTCAGCTATAAGGATTTGATGAACTTACTTTGGCTGTCAGCTATAAGGATTTGATGAACTTACTTTGGCTGTCAGCTATAAGGATTTGATGAACTTACTTTGGCTGTCAGCTATAAGGATTTGATGAACTTACTTTGGCTGTCAGCTATAAGGATTTGATGAACTTACTTTGGCTGTCAGCTATAAGGATTTGATGAACTTACTTTGGCTGTCAGCTATAAGGATTTGATGAACTTACTTTGGCTGTCAGCTATAAGGATTTGATGAACTTACTTTGGCTGTCAGCTATAAGGATTTGATGAACTTACTTTGGCTGTCAGCTATAAGGATTTGATGAACTTACTTTGGCTGTCAGCTATAAGGATTTGATGAACTTACTTTGGATGTCAGCTATAAGGTATGTAATGAACTCACTTTGGCTGTCAGCTGTAAGTTATGTATTGAACTCAATTTTTTATCTTAAATTTATTTCATTTTTAAACAGCTTTAGTGATGTCTTTATTTTATCCTTTGCCAGGTATTCAAGACTACTATCAGACAGATTTGGCCCAATGCAATAGTTGCTCCAGGTATAGACTCCAAGTATTTGTATCATTTGATATTATTGATTAGTCGAGTATTGATTATGAGACGATGTCATTGCACATCGAGCAAGTCTCTTCAAGCAGATATTAAAGTGTATGCTTACTGATGGTTCCTGTGACTCGCTGGTTGAACATATTCCTTATTCTGTCCCTCAGATGCCTAGTTATGCCAAACTGAATACCAAATTCTCCCAATAATATCCTAGATTCTCCCAATCTATAGTGGTGTCAATTCAACAGGTGCGTGCCAAGCAATTAAAGAATATGTCCCCTATTCATTCTCGAATCACTGACCATGGGTGCATTCGACAAGGCTGCTCTCTTATTTCTGAGAACACCAATATATCCTGGACAGTAAAGTCCTGTGACATCAAAAAGCTTGGAACTTTTTAGATAGAGTCCATTCATTTATACAAAAACTGACTGTTCGGATTGAATAAATTCATTTATATCAACACTGACTGGATAGAATCAATTCATTTATATCAACACTGACTGTTTGGATAGAATCCATTCATTTATACGGACACTTACTTTTTTGGATAGAATCCAATAATTTATACCAACATTAACTGTTCTGAATATTTTGAAGCATGGACTGGGAATCTGACACTATAACTGGCATAGTATAAAGAGTCTAGGAGAGCCATTAGACAGATGCAGTAACAGTTGTCCTATATTCTACATTATGGACATTCTGAAGACCTTGCGATCTTGGGCGAGTTGACCTGCCTCCTCCAGGGACATGTTGAAACAGTCAGATATATCACTTGTCCATCATTGTCTTGGGTGGTCTCTTCCTCTACTGCTGTTTACTCTGCCTTCTGCTATTAGTCTTTCCATGCTGTTATGTCTCTTTAGATGACCAAAAGAGTTTATCTTTCTTGTTAGGATGTTATTTAGGAGCCAGCCCTCTTCGACGTTTAATGATTGTAATACTTCTTGTATTTTTTGCTGTCCATGGTATATGTAAAATTTGTCTGCAACATCTCAATTTGAAGGCTGCAATTTTCTTTGCCACTGTTTTATTTAGAGTCCAAACCTCACAGCCGTATATTGCTACTGGGAATATGCATGTTTTTATTATACACATTTTTACTTTGCTACTGATGCCTTGCCAGAGATTATTCATGGACAAGTTTCAAAAAAGCCATTGCCATCCTTCTCTTAATTTCTGCTGCACAGTTCCCTGAACTATTTATGTTTGTACCCAAATAATTGAATACATCTTCCAGTTCATATGTATCAATTATTATTTTTGGGTTGAGATTGTACTGTTATCAGTTCTGTATCAGTTGTCATAATTTTAGTTTTCCTCATAATTAGAAACAGATTCTGAACTTCGCTGTGTCTTCTCATTGATAGAATAATTTGTCTTAAACCTTCTTCGTGTGTTGTTAAGAGGACTGTATCATCTGAGTATCTGCTGACCTCCGATGGTTAGAGGTTGAAAATCTGTGTGTGTCATGTCTCCCGTTACATTTCTCATTATGTATTCCACATATAAATTAACAATGTACAAGGATAGTATGCATTCATTTCTAACTCCTTTCTGTACACTAAACCATTCTGATGTGTTCCCATCTATTTTTACTGCTGCTTCTTCTTGATATAGCATTGCGATCAGACGAGTGAGATGTTTTAGAAAACCCATGTCGTTCATAATTGTTCATATTTGGTAATGTTGTACACAATCGAAGGTCTTGGTGTAATCAAACATGCGTGCAAATCTACCCTACATTGAATTTACTCAATTTCTCTATTATAATTCTCATGGTGAATATATGATCTCTGGTGCCTGTGCCTCATGAACCTCTGTTTCTATTTTGTCTTGCATTTTCTTCATTATGTATAAAGTAATATTTTACTCACTTGATTTATCAGAGCGATAGTTCTATAATTGGTGCATAGTTGTAACTTGCCATTTTTTGGTAGAGAAAGTATATTCTCTTCCAGTCCTTTGGCCATGTGCCAGTTTTCCAGATCTTGCAACATAGACTATGGTATGTTATTTATGTGATCATATGTAAACGCTGTGGTAAGCAATATATCGGTGAGACTGGCCTTAGACTGAGCGACCGCTTCTGTAACCACCTGCATGCTATCAAACACAGAACACCCACTCCTGTGGCTAATCACTTCAACGGCGATGGCCACCATGGTGTCCTTGACATTCAGGTCACTGCCATCAGATCCTGCACCACCGATGATAGATCTAGGTATGCCCTAGAAAATCGTCTCATTTTCGAGTTGGGTACCATCAAGCCATTTAGACTCAATTCCGACCACTCTTTTGCTTAGTTCTCGGTCGTATTGGTCTTTGTTGTATTTTTTGTTTAAAAAAAATTCTTTTTGTGCCGCCATTTACGTCATCGTTTTGTTCCTCTCATTCCACCTGTATTATCGTCTTTGTGTACTTCCTGTTCATATGCTTCCGGTATCTAACTACCATATTTCACTCGGACACGCATTCATTTCTACTTGTGGTTTTTTTTATGTTTGTATGTTATGTCCGTATCTTGATAAAGGCCTATTGGTCCGAAACGTCGACTTTGTCCTGTGTATTTTCATTTGTATGATTATATTCTGTGTTTTGCTTTGTTGTATGTACCATATTCATTCATGCAAACATCCGCTAGTGATAGTGTGTAGTGTGTTAGTCATCATTCAGTAGGACTTCATTACCTGTCTTCCACCTGAGTATTATGGTATATATGAACACTTGCCTCCCCTCCTGCCTGGATAATTTCTGTTATTAGTTCATCGCATCCTGGGGCTTTGCCTTGTTTAAAATTGTTGTTGCATTTCTGACTTCCTCCTGTCAGGTTTTTAATCTTCGTTTACAGCTGTGATATTATCTTCTGTATAAGTTTGAGTTGTTTTTGTGTACATCTCTTGACAGTACTTTTTCAAACCGTGTAGAATGATGTCCTTCTGTTCAGTTAATGTGTTACCCATCTTGTCTGTTATGACTCATAAAGATGTTGTGTAGACTTTATTCTGCATTTCTCTTACAACAGAGAACATACCCTTGCTTTTCCCTTGTTCTTGCAGATCTTCTATTTCCTTACAGGAGTTTGTTATGTATTGTTGTTTATCATGTCTGATTTGTGTTTGTTTTGGTCATTTCTCTTGTGAGTTCTCTATACGTGTTCTGGCACGCAGGATTTTTTTCCTCGTCTTAAGATTTCTTCTGTCTTCCACCACCTTCTTTTCTTACCAATTGTACTGCTATAAAATGCAAGCTTTAGATAATATAGCTTTAGATAATATAGCTTTAGATAATATAGCTTTAGATAATATAGCTATAGATAATATAGCTTTAGATAATATAGCTTTAGATAATATAGCTTTAGATAATATAGCTTTAGATAATATAGCTTTAGATAATATAGCTTTAGATAATATAGCTTTAGATAATATAGCTATAGATAATATAGCCACAGATAATATCTCATGTGACATTCTTTCCAGAGCGTGATCTTCCTTATGGATTCTCTGAACACTCTGCAATTCTGGGCAAGTTGACCTGCCGCAGCTAGAGACATGTTTAAGCAATTTAATATATCACTGCACCGTCGTCATCTTGGGTGACCCCTTCCCCTGTTGTCCATTAACTCTGCCTTCAGCTATTAATCTTTCTGTGCTGTTATGTCTCTTTCTTAACTTTACCACTGATACGAGTGTTACATTTGACAACAACAATGGCGATAGCAACATGATGACTCTCGATCGCTTTAAATTTCTTTCTTTATTTCTGTTTGACTATTTGTAAGTTGGTGTTGACCCAAGTCCAGCTCCCCATTGTTTCTCACCTTGGAAACTGCCACACGAGAGCAATTTTTTGCCTGTAAAATCCAAGTTTGTGTAATAAATTGTCATGGATAACAATTGACACACACATTGCTTGGTTGACTGCTTGGGAGGTTTTCACAGGCAAGGAGAGCCAACCCAAGTAAAATTTGTAACACATTGCAAATATATGCAAGTTTTATTATTAGTACCGGTATTGTATCCAGTGACATATACTTTCCAGAACATTGTCTTCGTCGTGGATACTCTGAATGCCTCTCTGTTCCGGGCAAGCAGACCTGCATTGGCCAGAGAAATGTGCATACATTCTTTGATGTCACTTGTCCATCGTCTTCTTGGTCTTCTTCTTTCACCTGGTACTCTGCCCCCTAGAATCAGCCTTTCGATACCATCATGTCGCTTTAAGTGTCCAAAATACTATGATGATGCTGATGATGTTCGTCCATCGTAATCGACGATGACCAAAAACTCAGTCATAATAATAATAACAAATAATAAAAATAATAAAGTTAATAGTGCATTTTTAAATGACTAACAAGTCCAATGCGCTCACAAAATGTTCTTTTACAGAATTGACAACAATAGAAGGTATCTGTGTGAGGTTGAGATGTTTTTTCTTTTCTACATGCCCGCTTCTGTCTTGCAGTATCTTGTCTGGACTCTTCCGCCACTAGTGCTTCCGTTCTAATGCTGTAACGCCATGCTGTTCTATCCTGAACGAGGCTCTCTCAAGCGCCTACGTCAATGTTAAGATGTTTCAGTGATGACATCTTACTGAAACATCAAAATACTATAGCTTCCTTCTTATGATGGTATTTAGAAGCCAGCCTTCGTTTAGTTTCAATCTTGTCTTGTTTTACCATGTGTGCAGCTAAGCGTAATGGAGAGCTGAAGTCTTCCTTCTTTAACTAACTGTGACGCCGCTGCCCTAGTGCAGCCTTGATGTTCTAGTATTTCTCAGATGTCATCTATCCATCTTTGTCTGGTCTTCCCCTGTTTCTCCTCTCAGATGATCTTTTATTTGAAGACTATCACTGGAATGTGATCTGGTTCTATTCTGATTAGGTGGCAAAACCACTTGATCTTTTGTGTGTCTACGTGTTCTTTGCATGATGTTGTTTTCATCAGCTTTCTTATAGTGTCATTGTTTATTCTATCCCTTTTTGTTACTAGCCGTGTTGTTCTCAGGCATTTCATTTCATATACAGCAAGTTTGTTTCAGTAATTTCAATGTTCTTTTTCCCTGTCCAAGATATTCGTAAATATACCTTCAATGACATGAGGAAAATATTAACGTCTAAGCTCAAGAATGTACAAATGGGTAAAAGCATACCTGCATAATAGAATAGCCAGGGTACAATTAGATGGGTCACAAGAGCAAAAAAGTTCTACTGGGTCATGGAGTCCCCCAGGGAGGAGTCCTGTCACCCACACTTTTCTTGGTTTACATCAATGACCTAGTTGCTGAACTACCACACGGGATCAAAGTGGCAATGTATGCTGACGACCTGGTGATCTGGTGCACGGAAGAACATGCAACAGTGGCCACTAAACAAATACAAAGAGCTATCGATGCCCTAACCTCATGGGCAAATAGATGGTGCGTCAGCATTAACACAGATAAGTGCAACACTACACTCTTTACCCTCTCACCAAAACAAAAAGTTTGTCATATCAAGATAGATGGAGAGCTCTTGAAAGAAGACAAACAACCCACATACCTCTGAGTTATTTTTGATGATAAGCTGACATGTAAGCAGCACATAAACAAAGCAACAACAAAAGCCAGGAGGAAGTTAGCTATCCTGAGAAAACTAAGTGGAACCACATGGGAAGCCAGTGGGAATATACTCAGTAACGTTTACCAGCAAGGCATAAGACCACACCTGGAATATGGTTCAGCTGCGTGGTGTCCTGCATCAAACACCACATTACAAGATCTAGATAAATTACAAAACCAGGCACTTAGAATAATGTTGGGAGCAATGAAATCAACACCCATAGCAGAGATGCAGAAAATGGGAAGAATGAAAACACTTGGCGAATGCAGAGACACAAAAGTACTAATTCAAGCAGAAAAGTTTCAGTGTATGCCAAGTCATCCAATGAAGGAAAGATTCCAAAATCTAGCAATGGGGTGACTGAAAAGAAGCAGCTTTATCCATCAAGCTAAACGACTCTGTAGACAACTTACAGACCTACCTGAAGTTGACAGCCCCTTAAGGTCTGTACCAGAACAAACCCTGTGGAGTGAAAGGCATGGAATGCCCATATACATTCAGACCCATGTGAAAGGAATACTAAGCGAGGACGAACAGAATAGTGTGCAGCGAAGGACAGTCACCCTCAGTTTCCTGGATGAGGAATATCCACATGATTTATGGGTCAGAGTATACACAGATTGGCCAGCACAGAACGCTGTGAGGAATGGAGGTGCAGGTGTATATATAGAATATCCACACAAGCCTAGAGATACAATCAGAACACCAACAGGGAAATTCTGCAATAATTATGATGCAGAAATCCAGGCAATTAGTGTGGCAGCTAAAAAACTGCTGAACTCCAACTCTGACCTACAGCCTGTGGTATTCCTGACAGATGCAAGGTCAGTGCTTTAAGCTCTCCAGTCTGGAAAACTAACAGACTTGAAAAAACTACTTAGCGAATTGTCTTACCAGTATAGGGTAACCATGCAGTGGATACCCTCTCACTGTGGAATACCAGGAAATGAAAAAGCAGACCAACTGGCTAAGGAAGGTGCTGCCGAAGACCAACCAGATATACCAATCACCTACCATCAGAAAAAACAGATGATCAAGTCAATAAGAAAGCCACAAACACCAACACACGATGACTATCACATTATGAACAGATCAGAACAAGTTATAATTCTACGTCTCAGAACAGGACACAACCGACTCTGCAGTCACATGTATACAAAGTTCAAGATTGGCAACATGGCCATGTGTACATGTGGACAGGCAGCACAGAGTGCCAAACACATACTTCAAGAGTGTTCTGAGCATGAAACACTGAGGCAGACATATTGGCCAGAGGAAACAACACTGGAATCAAAGCTCTATGGGACACTTTATGAACTACAAAAGACAGTGAGTTTTATTCAGGAGACAGAATTACAGATATAGACATGTTTCAAGTGAACGAAAGAAGAAGAAGAAATCTAAACAAATTACAAACAAGTTAAAAATGAGAATTATAAAATGCTACATCTATTCTATATTAATGTATGGTTCAGAAACATGGACACTAAATAAACAATTATAAGACAGAATTGATGCCTTTGAGATGTGGGTATATAGAAGAATAGGGAGAACATTATGGAAAGAGAATAAAACAAATAAAGAGGTGCTAAAAACACTTAATATGAAGAAAGAACTACTAAGAGAAATAAAGATCAGGCAAATAAAATATTTTGCACACATTAAAAGACATGACACCCTATTGAAGACCTTACTTGAGGGTAAAGTCAAAGGGAGGCGAGCAAGAGATAGACAGAGATACAAGTGGGAGAGTAACATCACACGATGGACAGGTTACAGTCTAGCAGAATGCACCACCAAGACAAGATACAGGGGATGTTGGAGATCCGTTGCAGCCAACCTTCGTTACGGAGACGGCACTTAATAATGATGATATCCATAGGATCTTTCTGTAGCACTTCATTTCAAATGAATTTATTCTTTTGGATATTGTCTTGTTTAAAGTCCATGTCTCGCATCCATATGTTGCAACTGGGAAAACACATGATCTTAGAAGGGTTACTTTAGTGTCGTTATTACCACTTTACCATAGCTTTCTCATTTGTGTTCATTTGAGTGTTGCAATTCTTATTCTAATCTCGACCGAACAATTTCTGGAACTGTTTATATTTGCTTCCAGATATTCAAATTTGTTTACACATTCTAGTTCTATATTGTTTATTGGTTTGATCTTTGTTTTGTCTGTTGTCATAATTTTTTGTTGTTGTGGATTTAGATATAGAGTTTGTATCTCTCTGTATTGCTTTGTTGTTGTGATTAGCTGTTTCAGTCCCTCAGGATGTGTAGTAAGGATGACTGTGTCATCTGCATATCTTATTTCTGAAATCTGGTACCTACCGATATTTAATGGATGAAACTCATTTGCCTCTAGTTCTTCTGTTACATTTCTCATTATATTCTCTGCATAGATGTTAAAAAGATAAGTGGATAGAGTACATCCCTGTCTCACTCCACTTTGAACAGTGATCCATTCAGATGTTTCTCGTCCACTCTTAAAGCTGCCTGTTGTTTGTAATATAATGTTTCAATAAGATGTATTAGATGCTTGGGGAAGCCCATGATGGACCATAAGTTGGTGATGTTTACCACATCCAGACGTGTTGGTGTAGTCTATGAAACACATATGTTGGTCTAAGCTATATTCTCTACATTTCTCAATTATATTCCTCATGTTGAATATGTGGTCTCATGTTCCTCTTCCTGCTCGAAAAACGGCTAAACTTCATGAATTTCTGTTTCTAATTTGCGCTGTATAATTTTCATTATGATCTGCAGTAGAATTTTGCTGCCTTGACTAATTAGTGCTACTGTTTTATAGTTGGTACATGGTTGACGGTTTCCTTTCTTTGGCAAGGGTATGTATACTGACTTTTCCCATTTTTCTAGCCATATTCCGCTATTCCATATCTTGCAGCATAAAGTATGGTATATTTGAACAATGTAATCTCAACTGGCTTGTATCATTTCTGATGTTACTCCGTTGTTACCTGGAGCTTTTCCTTATTCAGATTTCTGATTGAATGTCTGATCTCTTCAATTGTAGGTTCTGGTTCTTGCTCTAATTTACTGATTGGTGACTGGGTTGTTCCTTTATACATTTCTTGACAATATTCCTTCCATCTACCTGTATGTAGAATATCTGTTTTCTCTGTTAGGGTATTCATTTTTTATCTTTCAGTACTCGAAGTGCGGGCATGAAGTTATTCTGCTGTAATGTTCTTATAGCATTGAATATATTTTTGATATTTCCTTGTTGTCTTTGTTCATCAATTTGTCTGAACGTATTCCTTATGTAATGTTGTTTGTCATTCCTAGTTTATTTCTTAATTTGTTTTGATAGTTCTCTGTAGTTTGATTGACATTTTCCAGCAGTTTTGCATCTACTTCTGTCTTCAATTAAGTTCATTGTTTCTTCTGAGATGTATTCTTGATTTTTGTGTTTTTTGGGGGTAGAAGTTTTTCTGCAGTGTTGGTTATAGCGTCGCTTATTTTGTTGGCAAGATTGTCTGTTGTCAATTCTTCTTGTATATCTAGAAGTGTGGTAAATCTGTTTTTATCTCAATATTGTATTCTCTTGGTATGTGTGATGTGTCATATCTAATGATATGGGTGTTCTTGTTTATTTTATTTATTTTTACTTTAAAATTCACCATCAGCAGTTCATGGTCCATGTCACAGTCTGCTCCTGGTAATGTTTTACTTAAGGGAATGTTTGTTTTCCATCTTTGTTAATCTATTTGATTTTACTTTTTCCATCTGGTGACCTCCATGTATATAGTCTTCTGGGATGTTCGAAAAATGTATTCATGATTGCTAGAATTATTATGAATTATTAGAATTATTGTTAGAATTCTATTGAGGATTCCATAGTGTTGGTTACTAAACACAATAACAGAAAGAAAACTACACCTGTTTGGTCATATAAAGAGACACAAGTGTTTAGAAAGACAAATAATGGAGAGTACCTGGTAGAGGAGAAAGGGCAGACCAAGAAGACAATGGACTGACGACATTAAAGATAACATGAATACATCGTTGGAAAATGCAAATAGCATCGCTCGAGACAAAGAGGGGTTCAGCGAGTTCATTGGGAAGACAACGTTCTGGAAAGAATACATCACATGACATGACATATTGTTAGAATTATTATATTTATGACAATAATAATGACTGTTCGGCTTTGTAGTGGTACAGAGCGATGTGGTGGCCAAGTTACCCAGTTCGAACCCTGTCACAGGCAATTGTGCATCTTGCCATTCAGAAAGCAATGGCAAACTACTGAATGTGTTTATATTGCCTAGAAAATCACTACAGCCAAAAAATGCTGGGTTGGTGGTTACATCATGAATAGGATACGCTACTAATTCTTTATTTAAAAATTTATTTAAAAAAAATAATAACTGTATGATTTATCTGTATGATAATAATAACTGTATGATTTATCTGTATGATAATAATAACTGTATGATTTATCTGTATGATAATTCCTTACAATTGACTATATCTAAGGATCTATCTGTATATTTATCCCAGGTATTATGATGGGTAACACAGACTCCCGACACTATTTGGAGTTCACGAAGAACATCTATCGCTTCTCACCAACTTATATGTTCCCAGGAGACGCTGCGCGTTTTCATGGACTGAATGAACGTATCGCTGTTAATAATTATGAGCAAGTTATCAACTTTTTTTATCACCTCATCAGAAATTCAGACCAAACTGAGCTTCACCCAGTTCACGAGCATCACAGTGATTTGTAACCTGTGCTATTATGTAACAAGAAGTCAACTATGTAACCTGTATTATGTAACCTGTGCTACTATGTAACAAGAAGTCAACTATGTAAGCTGTATTATGTAACCTGTGCTACTATGTAACAAGAAGTCAACTATGTAACAGCATTATACATTTTTGTAACAAAGTTCTGACAATCAGTTTATTTGTGTGCTTGTTTCAATATTCCGGAATTATGGGTTGTTAATTTCTTATTGTTTGGCTTTGTAGCTGAAAGATACATCTCAGGCCACCAAAAGTATCTGATTTGCTAGCTGATCTCAAGCCACCAAGTATCTGATTTTCTAGCTGATCTCAGGCCACCAAGTATCTGATTTGCTAGCTGATTTCAGGCCACAATGTATCTGATTTGCTAGCTCATTTCAGACCACCAAGTATCTGATTTGCTAGCTGATCTCAGGCACCAAGTATCTGATTTGCTAGCTGATCTCAGGCACCAAGTATCTGATTTGCTAGCTGATCTCAGGCACCAAGTATCTGATTTGCTAGCTGATTTCAGGCCACTAAAGTATCTGATTTGATTTCAGTTTCTGACACTTTGTATCTGGTTTGTTGAGAGAGAGCAATGACAACATACTAAACATAAATATCTTAGAAATATCTATATTTGTAGATTATCTGTATCTATATAAAGATATAGATTATTATTGCAGACAAAAATATTATTTGATATGATACCAACAGCTAATCTCTTATTTGATATGATACCAACAGCTACCCTCTTATTTGATATGATACCAACATCTACCCTCTTATTTGATATGATACCAACATCTACCCTCTTATTTGATATGATACCAACATCTACCCTCTTATTTGATATGATACCAACATCTACCCTCTTATTTGATATGATACCAACATCTACCCTCTTATTTGATATGATACCAACATCTACCCTCTTATTTGATATGATACCAACAGCTACCCTCTTATTTGATATGATACCAACATCTACCCTCTTATTTGATATGATACCAACAGCTACCCTCTTATTTGATATGATACCAACAGCTACTTTCTTATTTGATATGATACCAACATCTACCCTCTTATTTGATATGATACCAACAGCTACCCTCTTATTTGATATGATACCAACAGCTACCCTCTTATTTGATATGATACCAACAGCTACTCTCTTATTTGATATGATACCAACAGCTACCTCTTATTTGATATGATACCAACGTCTACTCTCTTAATTTATATGATACCAACAGCTACTCTCTTATTTGATATGATACCAACAGCTACCTCTTATTTGATATGATACCAACAGCAACCCTCTTATTTTATATGATACCAACAGCTACCATCTTATTTGATATGATACCAACAGCTACCCTCTTATTTGATGATGATGATGTTTGTCCGTCGTGATCGACGATGACCAAAAACTCAACCATAATAATAATAACAATAAATAATAAAAATAATAAAAGTTGATAGTGTGTTTTTAAATGACTAGCAAGTCCAATGCAGGCACAAAATGTTCTTTTACAGAATTGACAACAATAGAGGATATCTGTGTGAGGTTGAGATGTTTTTTCTTTTCTACGTGTCCGCTTCTGTTTTGCAGTATCTTGTCTGAATTCTTCCGCCGCTAGTGCTCCCGTTCTAATGCTGTAACGCCATGCTGTTCTATCCTGAGCGAGGCTGTCCCAAGTGCCTACGTCAATGTTAAGATGTTTCAAGGATGACTTGAGCGTGTCTTTGAATTGCTTCTTCTGTCCACCAGCTTTTCAAAATCCTGCCTTGAGTGCTCCATAATATATTTGTTTTGGCAAACGCGAGTTCTCCATACGCACAAGATGGCCTGCCCAGCGTGCTTGCGCCTTATTTGATATGTGCCAACAGCTACCCTCTTATTTTATAGGTGCCAACAGCTACTCTCTTATTTGATATGATACCAACATCTACCCTCTTATTTGATATATGTCAACAGCTACCCTCTTATTTGATATGATACCAACAGCTACCCCCTTATTTGATATGATACCAACAGCTACCCCCTTATTTGATATGTGCCAACAGCTGCCCTCTTATTTAATATGTGAAATGAGGGGTTATTTTCCAGTGTTTCATTTTATACCTAGAACACTCCAACTCTTGATAATTTTATACCTAGAACATTCCAACTTTTGATCATTTTTTATACCTAGAACACGCCAAACTCTCTGTGGCTGTGTAAAGCAATGAGAATATACCTTCTACTCAGAGAGCGTCTTGGTGCTAAATACAGAGAGCGTCTTGGTGCTAAGTACAGAGAGCGTCTTGGTGCTAAATACAGAGAGCGTCTTGGTGCTAAATACAGAGAGCGTCTTGGTGCTAAGTACAGAGAGCGTCTTGGTGCTAAGTACAGAGAGCGTCTTGGTGCTAAGTACAGAGAGCGTCTTGGTGCTAAGTACAGAGAGTAAGAATATCATAGCATATGTGGGTTGGATTCTGGCATTCAGCTATAATCCCTCAGATGATGATCTGTTGGCATCATCATCAGACCCATAATCTGTCAGATGCTAGTCTCACAACACTTGACATCATCAAACCCATATTCTGGCAGTTGCTAGTCTCACAACATTGGCATCATAAAACCCATAATCTGTCAGATGCTAGTCTCACAACATTGACATCATCAAACCCATAATCTGTCAGATGCTAGTCTCACAACACTTGACATCATCAAACCCATAATCTGTCAGATGCTAGTCTCACAACATTGACATCATCAAACCCATAATCTGTCAGATGCTAGTCTCACAACATTGACATCATCAAACCCATAATCTGTCAGATGCTAGTCTCACAACATTGACATCATCAAACCCATAATCTGTCAGATGCTAGTCTCACAACACTTGACATCATCAAACCCATAATCTGTCAGATGCTAGTCTCACAACATTGACATCATCAAACCCATAATCTGTCAGATGCTAGTCTCACAACATTGACATCATAAAACCCATAATCTGTCAGATGCTAGTCTCACAACAATGACATCATAAAACATCAAACTCTTCAGAGTCGGAGTGTCCCATTGGTAACATTAACACAAACAAAAATCCTGCCATGCCTCATTGTTTTCAGTCTCATGTTCAAGTATTGAGCTATCTTAATCCGATCCAGTCTTTTATATTATCAATCAACAATTTCATTTGTCTGTATATGTGCCTGTAGTTCCTCTCTGTACTGTATATTAGCCTGTAGTTCCTCTCTGTACTGTATATTAGCCTGTAGTTCCTCTCTGTACTGTATATTAGCCTGTGGTTCCTCTCTGTACTGTATATTAGCCTGTAGTTCCTCTCTGTACTGTATATTAGCATGTAGTTCCTCTCTGTACTGTATATTAGCCTATGGTTCCTCTCTGTACTGTATATGTGCCTGTAGTTCCTCTCTGTACTGTATATTAGCCTGTAGTTCCTCTGTACTGTATATTAGCCTGTAGTTCCTCTCTGTACTGTATATTAGCCTGTGGTTCCTCTCTGTACTGTATATTAGCCTGTAGTTCCTCTCTGTACTGTATATTAGTATGTAGTTCATCTCTGTATTGTATATTAGCCTGTGGTTCCTCTCTGTACTGTATATGTGCCTGTAGTTCCTCTCTGTACTGTATATTAGCCTGTAGTTCCTCTCTGTACTGTATATTATCCTGTAGTTCCTCTCTGTACTGTATATTAGCATGTAGTTCCTCTCTGTACTGTATATTAGCCTGTAGTTCCTCTCTGTACTGTATATTATCATGTAGTTCCTCTCTGTACTCTATATTAGCCTGTAGTTCCTCTCTGTACTGTATATTAGCATGTAGTTCCTCTCTGTACTGTATATGTACCTGTAGTTCCTCTCTGTATTGTATATTAGCCTGTAGTTCCTCTCTGTACTGTATATTAGCCTGTAGTTCCTCTCTGTACTGTATATTAGCATGTAGTTCCTCTCAGTACTGTATATGTGCCTGTAGTTCCTCTCTGTACTGTATATTAGCCTGTAGTTCCTCTCTGTACTGTATATGTGCCTGTAGTTCCTCTCTGTACTGTATATTAGCCTGTAGTTCCTCTCTGTACTGTATATTAGCCTGTAGTTCCTCTCTGTACTGTATATTAGCCTGTAGTTCCTCTCTGTACTGTATACTAGCATGTAGGTCCTCTCTGTACTGTATATGAATATTGTGAACATGAATACATATTATCTCATGGAGTTATGATGAAGATACAAAAGTGGCAAGCCCAACTCAAACCCAACCATTTCAGCACGTCAGCACTGCCAGGAGTGAAAGACAAAGCATTTTCTATTTCAGCCAGTCACTGATATGTCATCTTCTGATTATGTTCATAATTCCTGGAAGATTTTTTACTTATTCGTTCTTATGATTCACTTATTCGTTCCTATGATTCACTTAAAGCAGCCATGTTTGTTGTTTACATGTTGTTGATATCATAAACAACAGGGACCAAATAACCATAACTAAACAAATCATAAACAACAGGGACCAAATAACCATAACTAAAACAAATCATTAAAACTACAGAATTGTTCCAGTTTCAGTGTTCACGTAACGACAATGTAGCACACAGGAGCTTCTCTGCAGAACAAGTTGTGGGAAGCCCAAGATGACCTAAAACAAACTGTTCTATACATGACCAATATTGAACTGAATGTTTAACAATTGATCACAGAAGAAGAATAAGAAGGAATGATGGTATATCTGTGAGTGTGTTACTCAAGAACAACGTGTGTATGTTTCATGCTATATAGGCCCTATATTCCCTCAAGAACAATGTGTGTGTGTGTGTATGTTTCATGCTATATAGGCCCTATATTCCCTCAAGAACAATGTGTGTGTGTGTGTGTATGTGTTTCATGCTATATAGGCCCTATATTCCCTCAAGAACAATGTGTGTGTGTGTGTATGTGTTTCATGCTATATAGGCCCTATATTCCCTCAAGAACAATGTGTGTGTGTGTGTGTATGTGTTTCATGCTATATAGGCCCTATATTCCCTCAAGAACAATGTGTGTTTGTGTGTATGTGTTTCATGCTATATAGGCCCTATATTCCATAGTAGTTATAGAACAACATGTGTTCAAACTACTTGGTACATATGACATTTTTCTTGGGGGCGGTGCCATTGACTAATTATCATTCTCATGATGCCATTTAATCCTGCTGATTGTTTATATCTTCAGTAAATATTACAACTTTTATGATGGGTGTCTGTGGCTATGTCCATACCTATAGTGGAGAAAGGGTCAGGCAATCTTGACTGTGGTTAGCGTACAGGTTGGTGCCCAGTATTGTATACGTATGGGAACCAGTCATCTTGTATAGCTGGCCTACTAGCGATATGTTTACAGATGTCCACGTTCAGTAAAAGCACTGTACCACGCCGAAGTCGAATGTGTCCTGCGATTGATGCAAAAAAAACAGTGAAATAACGCATTCTTGTTCCCTAGATTACATTCTCCTGGAAATTAGGGAGAACCATTGTCCTGTTACACGAGAAATCCAGTGGGAGTTTGAGAACCATTGTCCTGTTACACGAGATATCCAGTGGGAGTTTGAAAACCATTGTCCTGTTACACGAGAAATCCAGTGGGAGTTTGAGAACCATTGTCCTGTTACACGAGAAATCCAGTGGGAGTTTGAGAACCATTGTCCTGTTACACGAGAAATCCAGTGGGAGTTTGAGAACCATTGTCCTGTTACACGAGATATCCAGTGGGAGTTTGAGAACCATTGTCCTGTTACACGAGATATCCAGTGGGAGTTTGAGAACCATTGTCCTGTTACACGAGATATCCAGTGGGAGTTTGAGAACCATTGTCCTGTTACACGAGATATCCAGTGGGAGTTTGAGAACGAACAAAACTTTTGTGTTTGCTCTTGTTGAAATGCAGATTTTCAGTCAATATTTATTTTGTACTTGTATTACAATCATGTCGACAGATATAACAACACAACAACCAAAAATCAGATTAGACAATACCAAGATAGAATGTGTGGATAAATTAGAATATTTAGGAGCAAACATCAACGGTGCAGGAGACTGCATGACAGAATTAATGAAGAGATTGGCAATGGCATATTGTAAAACATATGGAAAAACAACAAAATAAAAACGAAATTGCTAATGTTACGAACTTTTAGGTTTTCTGGTTGCCACATACGGCTGTGAAACATGGACTCTAAGTAAAACAGCGAAGAGGATCAACGCTTTCGAGCTGAAATGCTACAGAAAGATACTTAAAATATCATGGAAGGAAAAAATGAGAAACTCAGATATTATAAACACATTGAAGATTCCAGAGTGTTGGTTACTAAACACAATAACAAAAAAGAAAACTACACCTGTTTGGTCATATAAAGAGACATAACTGTTTCGAAAGACAAATAATGGAAGGAAGAGTACATGGGAAGAGGATAATGGGCAGACCAAGAAGACGATGGACTGACGATATTAAAGGTAACATGAATACATCATTGGAAAATGCAAGCCACATCACCCAAGACAGGGGTTCAGAGAGTTCATGGGGAAGACAACATTCTGGAAGGAATAGATCACATGACACACACATACGTCACATGACACACACATACGTCACATGACACACTTGTGTTACCTGCTTATCTATGTTATTTTATTCTTCTATAAATGTCATTTATTTATTCCATAACCATGTTTTTTTTAAAAATACATATGCAGTTTTTTATTCGTTTTATTATTAAAGCTATATACATTCTATATTTGTATGACAATTGTAATATCACTTTTTACCGGTATTTGTGTTATTGTGGTCCCTACCTTCTTGTTGGATATTGTGGTCCCTACCTTCTTGTTGGATATTGTGGTCCCTACCTTCTTGTTGGATATTGTGGTCCCTACCTTCCTGTTGGATATTGTGGTCCCTACCTTCCTGTTGGATATTGTGGTCCCTACCTTCTTGTTGGATATTGTGGTCCCTACCTTCTTGTTGGATATTGTGGTCCCTACCTTCTTGTTGGATATTGTGGTCCCTACCTTCTTGTTGGATATTGGGGTCCCTACCTTCCTGTTGGATATTGTGGTCCCTACCTTCTTGTTGGATATTGTGGTCCCTACCTTCTTGTTGGATATTGTGGTTCCTACCTTCTTGTTGGATATTGTGGTCCCTACCTTCTTGTTGGATATTCTCAGACATTTTAGTTATTAGATATATGACTTACATTCTTATATTAGTTTTTATTCTTTCCAGAATGGGTGAATTTGGGTGACATTCTTTTGGTTGACATTCGAAATGGGTGAGTTTCAAAATGGGTGACTTTTGGTTGACATTCGAAATGGGTGACTTTTGTGTGACATTCTTTCCAGAATGTAATATTTTTTTATGAATATTCGGACTCTTCATGATTCCTGGCAGTTGACCTGCAACAACCAAGGGCATCTTTAAACAATGTTCTTTGTCCATCATTGTCTTGGACAGCTTTGTTACCAGCAACTATGCCTTCCATTACAAATTTTTCCTTGCTATTATGTCTCTTTGTATAGCCAAGAAACCTTCAGCCTTCTTGTTGTAATGTTGTTTAGCAGCTAACCCCCTTCAAGTGTTAATGTTCTTAAAACTTCTTGATTTGTTTGGATGTGAGACAGAAAGGCACGAATATTTCAAATAGTTAAGCTGTAATCTATGACACAATGTATTCCGTTTCCTAGGCTACAGCCTGCCAATCTTCAGGAGTGAGAAGAAACACAGAAAAAAAAGAAGTAGTGAACTGGCTTCCTGTTCCAATGATCCAAGGTTCAATTTCCAGTCCATTTGGAAATATTATTTTATAATCACCAACCACAGGTAGGTCAATCCAGCCTAAGGAAAATGAGTACCAGATCTTCTTCTTCGGCGATCATCAGTCAGTTTGGGACTCCAGATTCTATGATATAGGCTGCTGTCTGTTTTAGAGTTTCCACTGTGCCATATGGTTTCTCTTTGACACTGGTTGGGGTGGGCCACGTCTTGTTCCTCAGGTCTGCATACTAGGGACATTCTTGTAAGATATGTTCTGCTGTCATATTTGCAAGACTGCAATGGCAAAGAGAGGTAAATGCAAATAAAGTAAATAGGTTACTATATCAATATAAAATATAGAAAATAACAATAAATAAAAGGAACAAATACAATAGTCAATGTGTTGGTCCAATTGGGACCTTTAAAGACAACAAAAACAGTTAAGATAAAAAAAACCATAACGAATATAAACGAAATGGATTTCTCCCACCAGGAAATCAACAAAAAGCTACACCAGATCCAGTGCAATACAATTCCAACAAGTGCATATCAATGCGTTCAATATGTCTAAATTATGAAATTCCCAAAGATGAAAGATGCAGAACTAAAGAAAAGGGGACACCAAATAGCACTGCCAATAACGGGGAGGGGGGGCAAGTGATGGCAAAGACCAGTTTGAATTTGGTGTACAAGTAATGTCTCATTTTGTTGTGACCAGTTCTGAGGTGCAGCAGGATACCCATCATCTGCATTATATTTGGGGGTGCTTCTTTCCACTTTTTGTTATAGTTGCCTTTAATGATGGTCTTTACTCCTTCATAACTGACCAGATAGTCTTGAGGTAAATTTCCCTCTTCCTTGGCCAGTCTATCTGCAACTTATTCCCTTTGATGTTACAGTGTGACAGTATCCACTGGATCACTACTCTCTGGAAATTATTGTGCAACTGAAATAGAACTGCCCTCATTTCATTCAGCTTGATGTTCCTGTGTAGTCTCAGTGCTGTTATGACAGAGAGTGCATCTGTTAGTAGTACAATATTCCTGTGCACTTGTTCTTTATGTTGTAAGATCATTTCTGCTGCTTTCTTGAGATCTTTCATTTCTGCCTTAAAATTGGTTGAGAGCTTGCCTGTAGCTATGGCTCGAGTAACATCTTCTCCGTATTTTAGTCTCAGGGCCAGTCCTTCTCCTCCATTTTAAATTGCATTTGTGGCCGAGCCATCTGTATAGGCATTAGTCTATGCATCTTGTGGGTAATTAACTGTGATGTGTTGTTCTGTGATACGCTTTCTCTCCAAGTCTGTCTGAGTTGCTTTCTTTTCTATACCTTCTATTTGTTCTTTTAGTTGTGGGAGTTTGTATGCCCAAGGGGGGGATGATACTGACTGGTTGTATGGGCCTTGGTTTCACTTGTCCACGTGTTGGTGCCTTCTGTATCAGTTTGTTGCGTTTTCTCAGAAGTTGCTCCTCTCCAGCCTGCTCTGCCATAGCCATTAATTCTTTGGTGCATAGGATGATTCAAGACCTTTTCAAGTTGTCCATTTAAAGTAATTGCGTTAGGTAAATTAGTGACATCCATAATTTTTGTTTTTGCTGAATTGATTTGGAGACCTATTTGTCCTGCGATAAGTTTTTGTTTGTGCATCTTGATGGTTTTCACTCAAAAGTGCAAGATCATCGGCAAAATCCAGGTCTTCTAGTGTTGTTTTAATCAAGATCTCATAGTGCGGTTTAAATGTTCATCAATCAAGATGGAGATTATGGGAAAGGTATGAAGTTATGACAAGTCTGGTGTGTCAGACAAAAAAGATTTTTCAATTGCCTTTTTGGGACTACTTCACAGCCACATGTTAATAAGATACCACAATAGTTAATCATTATTTACAGTAACATTTTATTCTCCATCCACATTTGTTCATAAATATTAAAAACACTAGGAGATTGTGATAAATACTGGTATGTGGAAAGTTATGAAATTTTTAGTACACTTATAAATAGGTGGAAAGTTATGAAATTTTTAGTACACCAAAAAATAGGTGGAAAGTTATGAAATTTTTAGTACTCCCTATAAATCAGTGGTTCTGGGGAGGTTGGAGGACCTGCAAGACTTTTCGGCCATGGTAGTCAGTGGGTTAAGTCGGTTTTATCAGGACGAAAAGCGCAGATATCACAGCTAAGCTGTAAACCATATCACAGCGCATTTCATTCTCCGAACTACATCATGCTAATCTCCAGGAGTTTGAGAACGAATGCAGAAGTATCTTGGCACCTTTCTTGCTTGTTTATCACTGTTCATGTTAGTTTGATATTTCCTAGTCTGTTTCACATTTATTCATATTTCATAACATTTCACACTTCATCACATATCTTCCTGTTTCACCACATTTCATCACATCATATTTCACTTTAGCCCTGTTACATCACATTTAACCAATGTCAGCATCCCTGTTTAAGACCACATGAAAGATTGATTCTGGTTTGGAACCTCGTAACCCCCAATCCTGTGATTATTAATTTGATTATTTCCCTTGGCAACGTTTGCCAATTAATATTTCTCAATTATTAATTTAACCATACATTTTTTATGGTTTGGGTTAGGAGGTTTATTCTTTTTACATAACTAACCCTAACCCTAAAAAATAATAGTTAAATTATTTATAATTAATAAATATCAATTGGTAAACCATGCCAAGGGAAATAATTACATCAGGGTACGAGTTCCAAACAAGAACCAAAAGATTGTATTAGTTGTGTCCTCTTTCCCACAGTTGTCCTCACAAGAAGTAAAGATATAATAAATTATTATTTTAAAACCAGAAATAATAAATTCCATTCCTTACCGAGTTTTTAACGCCTGCAGCAAGACCTGCATGCTTTCTAACCATTCAATCACTAGGTATCACTAATGCTAACATAAATATATGATAAGCATGTAATAATCCCTTTAGTTGAGATCCAACGACAATATAGAAATTCAAAATGTTCTATTATTAAAAGCCAACAATTTTACATATTTAGGCACCAATCTAACACTGGATGGAGACTCATCAAACGAAATTTTACACCGTATTGCCCTTTGCAACGGGTGCTTTCAATAAACTACGCAACATATGGACGTCAAACAAACTAAGAAACACCACAAAACTCAGGTTAACTCCAACATCATCCCTATTCTATCATATGGGTGCGAAAGTTGGAAAGCCACAAAAGCCACAGATAAGAGACTCGACTTCTTTGAAAACAAATGCCTACGTACCATTCTGAATGTTAAGTGGAGTGACTTTAAATCTAACACTACTATAAGAGAGGAAAGCAAACAAACCTATATATCTTCCTTCATTAGACAAAGGCGTTGGACACATCGACCATGTTCTCAGAATGAACAGCCTAAGAATTTCCCAGCAGTCACTATATTGGGTGCCACCCAGAGTAAGAAGAAGAGGGAGACCTAGAGAAACTCTACGAAGAACCATTAATAGAGAAGGCATGTCAATGAACCTAAACAACACGCAACAGTTGAAAGACCTGGCAACACAAAGACAGAAATGGAAAACTATGGTTTTTGCCTTATGCGCCGCCTATGGCCCTGGAGGAACATAACATAACAATCCCTTTAGCCGTGGGAAGGTAGCTCTTGGCAGCCCATAGCCTTTCCGACAAAAGCACCAGTTTTAGTTGTGTACCTGAGGCGACACTTGGACTCAGTTACGGTTGTCTCATAGGCATGAGTGGGAATTTATGTTTAGTCCTTGAAGAGAGGCACTCCAGTGTGCTAGTATCCTAGGATTACCAAGTCCTGCCCGAAGCATAGCACACACTTCAGGGCCAACAACCTCATCATTCTTCTGTTGATCCATCCGCAGTGATGCATCTCTCCTGGTCATTCCCATATTTAAAAGTATGTCCATCATACTCGTACGCTCGATATAATACTCGTACTTCCGGTATCATATTCGTACATTCAGTATAATAATCATTCAGTTAGTGTTATAATTCTACGTTCGGTATCATACTCGTACGTTTGATATCATACTCGTACGTTTGATATAATACTCGTACGTTCAGTTCATACTCGTACGTTTGATATCATACTCGTACGTTCGGTTCATACTCGTACGTTCAGTTCATACTCGTACGTTTGATATCATACTCGTACGTTCGGTTCATACTCGTACGTTTGATATCATACTCGTACGTTCGGTTCATACTCGTACGTTTGATATCATACTCGTACGTTCAGTTCATACTCGTACGTTTGATATCATACTCGTACGTTCGGTTCATACTCGTACGTTTGATATCATACTCGTACGTTCGGTTCATACTCGTACGTTTGATATCATACTCGTACGTTCGGTTCATACTCGTACGTTTGATATCATACTCGTACGTTCGGTTCATACTCTTAAATTCTATGGATACTTAAATTCCTTTACGTGGTTGAGTTTTGTGCCGTCTATGTATATTTCTAGTGGGGATTGATTTCTTCATATATTTAATGTTTATGATTTTTTAAAATTGTTGTTGGTTTCGCAATGGGTATTTAGTGCGTTTAGATGGTTTTTTTTTGTTGGTTTCGCAATGGGTATTTAGTGCGTTTAGATGGGTTTTTTTTGTTGGTTTCGCAATGGGTATTTAGTGCGTTTAGATGTTTTTTGTTGGTTTCGCAATGGGTATTTAGTGCGTTTAGATGTTTTTTGTTGGTTTCGCAATGGGTATTTAGTGCGTTTAGATGTTTTTTTTTGTTGGTTTCGCAATGGGTATTTAGTGCGTTTAGATGTTTTTTTTTGTTGGTTTCGCAATGGGTATTTAGTGCGTTTAGATGGGGTTTTTTTGTTGGTTTCGCAATGGGTATTTAGTGCGATTAGATGTTTTTTGTTGGTTTCGCAATGGGTATTTAGTGCGTTTAGATGTTTTTACAGCTCAGATATATACGAGTGCACAGTTGTATATCAACGCCTGATCGTCTCCGAATAGCAATTCATCTGTGATGTTACTGTCTTCTATTTATCCGTTCTTTTGTTCAGGCTGGTTTTCTTATTCTATTGCTTTTTAAGGTTTCCTTTGGGGTTGTTGTTTTTGTTTGTTTTTTGTTTTGTTTTTTGTTGTCTATATTGCTGTTGAATAGGGGCAGGGATAATACGCATCCCTCTTTGATTCCAGATGTTATTATGAATGTGATTGATTGAAACACTTGAAAGTGTACAGTGTTGCCAATTACAAAACAAATAAATCCAACGTTATTGTACTTGAAGACAGTCTTGTCAGACTTGAAGAAGAGAGTAACGTTACATATGTACTGTGCTGCTAACTGTGACATTATGCTAATGAAAGATAAAAACCTTGTTTAGAATAGCGAAAACTTGCGTGGTTTGGACATGGATATCGAGACGATTCCCTACCGAAAGATCTCCAGTAGAGTGGTCGAAAGTAGAAAGAGCAAATGAAGACACAGAAAATAATGGACAGACAACATCAAAGACCGGATCGATTTTTCTACACTCACGGCATCACTGAAGATATAAATTAGTGATGAACTTGTGTTTTGACGTATCTTATGTAGTACCCACATCACTGAAGAAATAAATCAGTGGTGAACTTGTGTTTTGACCTATCTTATGTAGTACCCACATCACTGAAGATATAAAATCAGTGATGAACTTGTGTTTTGACGTATCTTATGCAGCACCCATACGACCCTGATAGTTTGTGGGTTCTATGGTATATATTTATATAAGGCCGCAGACATGACGTTGAAAACCAGTGGGGGGGAGGGGGGGGGGGTTATCTTAAACGTTTCATGTCATTTCGTGGAAGCTAAATACCTTTTTTTAGCTCAACTATTGGCAGTTAAAGGGTAGGGCTTGAAAGAAGTCTGCCAACCTAAGGGTCATCCAACTATTGGCAGTTCTGTAACCAGGAGTGGGTAGGGCTGAAAGTAAGTCTGCCCCTGTACCATACTAAGGGTCGTCCTCTGCGGAAAAGAGACGCCAAATTGTAAGTTTTTTTACCAGTTGACATATACACCAGCTACGCTGCTATGTCATGTTTTTGTGTTCTCTGTTGTGTTAGTTATGGTGTTCTAGTTTCCGAGAATGGGTTCGAACCCTTGATGGCTCTCAACGAGTGTAGATATCATCTTCTCAAAGGGTGGGGGCTTACTAATAAAAATAACATACATTCGTGTGTCGTATCGTCTTTTCGACGACATATTTGATGACCTTTTTTTTTTACTTTGTACGAGCCTTTTGGCCAAATAATTGCACTGAAAGTCATGTTCTGATTTGCATATTGGGGAGGGTGTCATGACCCCCTCCCCCATCTACGAGCCTTTACCTTTCTGATTATTTACTTTAATTAATCCTTGTATTATTTTTTCAGGAAATATGAAAGGTTTCCTTCCGCGTTCTGTTTCCATCAAATTTGGTTTCCCTGCTATTTCCATCAAAGTTGGTCCCTCTGCTGTTCCACCTTTATCTTTCCCATCTGGCTCCATATAATGTGTGTGTGTGTCTTTGTTTGAGTACATTTTCACTGATATTTTACCCACACAGTTTTATTTAGGAAGTTTTTATCTTTAATTAGCATAATGTCATTGTTCTATTGCTTCCCTACACCTTCTCTTTTTCTCTCACACACTCAGTGTCTCGTCTTTGTTCGTGACATTGTCATTACCTCACATCGATTTTATTTCATTCACAATATCTCTATCTCTCTCTCTCTCACTCTCTCTTTCTCTCTCGTCCCTTGTTTCAGACTCTAAAGCGTTCCTTCTTTGTCTCCGCCAGCTCTCATTATTCTGTCACACGTGAGATATTCCGTGCCTAGAAGTCCGCATTGTCCAAGGTTGACAACGACCATCGCTAAAACTTTCCAACGATATGCCACGCTTCACGTGAGTCCAAACACGTGCGGCCTCGATCGTTCTGGCTCACGTGTCTTTGTCACTGGCAATTGCTTGGAAATCAATTTTTCTCTTTTGTCGTTTTTATCCACCCACATTTTCTTCAACGCTTCCATTTTGAACTCTTAAAACAACTAAAACACAGGTTCGTAACAATACACCAGGGTTGCTATATTGTCATTTTCATTGCTAAATTTCTCAAATTTGGCCATTTTGAAATATTAATGACCATTAAATTAATATGATTTATTAGTATATATATTTACAAATAATTGACTAATTTTAAAATTGTGTATGTATATATATATATGTGTGTGCGTGCGTGCGTGCGTGCGTGCGTGCGTGCGCGTGCGCGTGCGGGCGGGCGTGCTTGCGTGCGTGCGTGCGTGCGCGCGCGAGCGAGCGAGCGAGCGAGAGAGGTTTAGCGTGCTAGTGTATGTATGCATTCTATATAAATGTTTGAACATTCTGGTTATGCTGGTAATTAATGTTGTCGGTAGAATTGTTTTCTGGTAACTGATATCAAATAAACTACGCCTGTTTGGTCATATAAAGAGACATAACTGTTTAGAAAGACAAATAATGGAGGGAAGAGTACCTGGAAAGAGGAGAAGGGGCAGACCAAGAAGACGATGGACTGACGACATTAAAGATAACATGAATACATCGCTAGAAAATGCAAGCCACATCGCCCAAGACAGAGAGAGGTTCAGAGGGTTCATTGGGAAGACAACGTTCTGGAAGGAATACGTCACATGACAGATATCAAATATACCAAAACAAGAAAAATCAAGATACATTGAGATTTCAGTTGTACAGAGTTGTATTCAATCACCTTTTATTGTTATACCGCCGAAGACGGATGTGTCGGGCCTTTGTTGCATATAAAACGGCCACATATCTCTTTTTCCTTCCCTGGACTACATCCTGCTGGAAATCTAGTAGGACTATTGCCCTGCTGCAAGAGAGAACCAGAGTGGGATGAACGCTGAAGAAGTACACAATTTAGACATTTTGGGGGTTTTTTGGGTTTTTTTTGGCTACTTTTCACCTAATATTTGATCGTAAACAGTTGCAAACACCCGGCAACCCCGTTGGACATCATTTATCAGGATTAAATATAATAAAGTTATGGATTCTTGTCATGGAAAGTAGGCCAGATAGAATGCAAACGACACTACCAGAAGGCGTGCACTTCAGAACGTGATATCTCTCTATGATCAGCGTATAGTAACCTCTGTTCAAGTATAGGCCTACCAACTGGATTACTGATATGTTTGTCACCAGTACGGTATTGATTTACAATAAAATGTTATAAGGTTTAAAGCATAAAGTCATTAATCAATGACATAAACAACACCTGTGGACTTACATGGAAAAAAAATCATTCTAACGTGACTTTATTTGATTTTCCCCGTGATTTTCATTCGCCATTTTGTAGCAAAATGAAATATGGAAAAGTACCCAAAAAAATATCGTTTTAGATGGATGAATCCGCAGGTCTTATATTGTATATGGTCACAGTAAAACAATGTTTCCCGACCTTCTTTTAGCTCATGATCCACTCTAGTCCTTCGACACTTATACGGTCCTGTTAAATTATTGGGAATTATCCTTCTAAAGTGACGAATTTTGACTATTCTCGTGATTTTTATTGATCGCTTCACGTAATCTTGTGTCGACAGTAAATGAAAATCACTGGAAAAGTATAATAATATAATTTTAGAAGGATGAAAATCCAAGGCTGTATAATTGACGAGAGGCACACTTTACCTCAAAGCTTAAAATTTATTGTACTAACATGAGATGACTCATCCATCTACACTATTGGTGATCAAATTACTCAACCGTGTAGAATATTGGTGATCAAATTACTAAACCGTGTAGAATATTGGTGATCAAATTACTCAACCGTGTAGAATATTGGTGATCAAATTACTCAACCGTGTAGAATATTGGTGATCAAATTACTCAACCGTGTAGAATATTGGTGATCAAATTACTCAACCGTGTAGAATATTGGTGATCAAATTACTCAACCGTGTAGAATATTGGTGATCAAATTACTCAACCGTGTAGAATATTGGTGATCAAATTACTCAACCGTGTAGAATATTGGTGATCAAATTACTCAACCGTGTAGAATATTGGTGATCAAATTACTCAACCGTGTAGAATATTGGTGATCAAATTACTCAACCGTGTAGAATATTGGTGATCAAATTACTCAACCGTGTAGAATATTGGTGATCAAATTACTCAACCGTGTAGAATATTGGTGATCAAATTACTCAACCCTGTAGAATATTGGTGATCAAATTACTCAACCGTGTAGAATATTGGTGATCAAATTACTCAACCGTGTAGAATATTGGTGATCAAATTACTCAACCGTGTAGAATATTGGTGATCAAATTACTCAACCGTGTAGAATATTGGTGATCAAATTACTCAACCGTGTAGAATATTGGTTATCAAATTACTCAACCGTGTAGAATATTGGTGATCAAATTACTAAACCGTGTAGAATATTGGTGATCAAATTACTCAACCGTGTAGAATATTGGTGATCAAATTACTCAACCGTGTAGAATATTGGTGATCAAATTACTCAACCGTGTAGAATATTGGTGATCAAATTACTCAACCGTGTAGAATATTGGTGATCAAATTACTCAACCGTGTAGAATATTGGTGATCAAATTACTCAACCGTGTAGAATATTGGTGATCAAATTACTCAACCGTGTAGAATATTGGTGATCAAATTACTCAACCGTGTAGAATATTGGTGATCAAATTACTCAACCGTGTAGAATATTGGTGATCAAATTACTCAACCGTGTAGAATATTGGTGATCAAATTACTCAACCGTGTAGAATATTGGTGATCAAATTACTCAACCGTGTAGAATATTGGTGATCAAATTACTCAACCGTGTAGAATATTGGTGATCAAATTACTCAACCGTGTAGAATATTGGTGATCAAATTACTCAACCGTGTAGAATATTGGTGATCAAATTACTCAACCGTGTAGAATATTGGTGATCAAATTACTCAACCGTGTAGAATATTGGTGATCAAATTACTCAACCGTGTAGAATATTGGTGATCAAATTACTCAACCGTGTAGAATATTGGTGATCAAATTACTCAACCGTGTATACTATTGGTGATCAGATGACTCAACCGTGTGCAATATTGATGATCAAATTACTCAACCGTGTAGAATATTGGTGATCAAATTACTAAACCGTGTAGAATATTGGTGATCAAATTACTCAACCGTGTAGAATATTGGTGATCAAATTACTCAACCGTGTAGAATATTGGTGATCAAATTACTCAACCGTGTAGAATATTGGTGATCAAATTACTCAACCGTGTAGAATATTGGTGATCAAATTACTCAACCCTGTAGAATATTGTTGATCAATTACTCAACCATGTATACTATTGGTGATCAGATGACTCAACCGTGTAGAATATTGGTGATCAAATTACTCAACCGTGTATACTATTGATGATCAGATGACTCAACTGTGTGCAATATTGATGATCAGGTGACAAAAATTTATTTTTCGAATTGTCCCCTTGCTATGCTAAGTCTTTCTCCAAAACTGTCCTATAATCGAATCCCAAACAGTACCCCACTTATCTTAGCTTGTGTGACTGATTATTCGTCACGTTGTGTATACTCTGTGTAGTCAGCCATGAAAATCATGAATAAAGTCTGTTCAGCCTGGATAAGTGACGCTGTTTCGAATCAGTAAGCAGGGCTGTTTCCGACCAGGACTTGCAGAGTCCCCTTGTTGGCAAAAATTTGCTTTAAGGATTTACTTTCTTGTCCCCACGTCTCTTCACATGTACTCGTTCTCCTTCAAGCAGAATAGCATCAAACTATCTTCCAAGATGTTCTACCTTACTTCACAATCACGTAACTCTTCGAGTATTGATCGGGAGATAACCGCAAGGAACCTTCGAGAAAATGATATTTTGAAGCATACTATATGTTAGTTTTTGAACCCTAATGCCTAAAATAAATCAAATGGTGTAACCACTTTGACATAAAAAAACCCTGATAAATAAATATATAGATAAACATCAAACAGTATTGTCTGTTGTCTTTCCCCAGGTGAATTGTTCTTCTGAGTTCGTTCTCAAACTCCTGCAGATTAGCAGGATGTAGTCCGGAGAATGCGTCGTGTCATGGTTTACAGCATTGCTGCGATATCTGCGCCTTTCTGCCTGACACGTCCTATTTCAGCATGGCTTTGTATCAGTGACCCTATATGGGATTGGATAGCCAACACCATCCCATGTCACCTTAGTCGCCTCTTATGACATACATGGAAGGTAAATAGTGTTGCTATTCTTTGCTCCCCTCTCAGACCCTATCAACGCACGGGCGCCCAAGAGAATAATGGTTGATAGTATCCACACTTGCCGTTAATCACACTTAGAACGGAATCGGAGCCACAGTTGCCGTTCTAAAGCCAGATGTGTCGCCTTGGTTACGTTGAGTACATGTTTGTTCACGGTTATCTTGATTTTTTCAACCGTTTTCTTGTTCTACCTTTGTCTCTATATCCGGATAGTCTTTTGTTATCTTACTGGTATTTGGTTTGGGTTCATTCTAATAAGGGGGCCGAATCATTTTACATGCTGTCTTTTAATATGTTCAATACAGGATATTCTTCTTCTTCTTCAGCGTTCATTCTCAAACTCCCACTGGATATCTCTTGTATCAGGACCATGGTCCTGTTAGATTTCCAGAAGGATGTAGTCCAGAGAATGGAAATGCGCTGTGTTGCCGTTTTATTTGCGCCATTGGCCCGACACATCCGTCTTCGGCGGGATACAGGATATTATACCAACTCTTTTCCTAATTTCTTCATTTCTCATATTTAGTTTAGTAACCATTGTAGCCTTTCCCAGGCACTCTATCTCAGATGTGACGATGTTCCTCTGCTACGAGGCTGTTAAAGACCATGTTTGATATTAGTAACAGACAGGGTCCGATTTATACTTGATAATGCCTTAAGTTTTCCGGGCATGCGGCATTCGGACAAATAATGCTGCAATATATTTAAATTAAGTATATATGACAATAGCTCAGGAAAGTGGGGGCCTGTAAGCTATAGCTTGTGCAGCTTATATGTAAATCCTGCACTGGTAGCAGTGTTGGTATAAAAATTGTAGACATTATGTCTTTTATTTCCATCCTGATCTTTGAGTGGAGAAGTAATGATAAAGCCACTGTGTTCGACACAGTTCTTTGTATGTTTGAAGACTCAAGGAATTGTGAGCGATTAGCTCTTACTTCCCATGTGCAGTGGGGTGGTTTTTCTGAGCTTTCTTTCATATCCAGGAGACTTCTGCTTTCGGCTTAGTGCAATACCTATTGAAGGAGCCGTCTACTCAGAGGGGGTCTATAATTGTATAGATTTCCATAAGAAAGCCTCAGTATAACGGCATGTATATACTGAGATAGAGGTAGATAAGAAATCGCTGTTGGTCCTACATCGGGCATGCCCTACGCGCAGACATCAACAGAATACACCATCAATCTCTTGAATGGATACCTACAGGCAAAAGAACAAAGGGTAGACCAAAAGAAACACTCAGAAGAACAATACTTAGAGAAAGTAAAACAATCAATATTCATACTATTCAAGAACTGCACAGAATAGCTTTGAACAGACAGAATTGGAGAGATCTGATCTCTGCCCTATGCGCTAACTTCAGCGCAAAAGGAACATGATGATGATGATCTACTAAGGTTTTCTGTTTGTATGAGTAGACATTTATGTTGCAATCAAGCACACAAATAACTTTGTATGGGTAGACATTTATGCTGCAATCAAACACACAAATAACTTTGTATGGGTAGACATTTATGCTGCAATCAAACACACAAATAACTTTGTTTGTATGGGTAGACATTTATGTTGCAATCAAACACACAAATAAATTTGTTTGTATGGGTAGACATTTATGCTGCAATCAAACACACAAATAACTTTGTATGAGTAGACATTTATGTTGCAATCAAACACACAAATAAATTTGTTTGTATGGGTAGACATTTATGTTGCAATCAAACACACAAATAAATTTGTTTGTATGGGTAGACATTTATGTTGCAATCAAACACACAAATAACTTTGTTTGTATGGGTAGACATTTATGTTGCAATCAAACACACAAATAAATTTGTTTGTATGGGTAGACATTTATGCTGCAATCAAACACACAAATAACTTTGTATGAGTAGACATTTATGTTGCAATCAAACACACAAATAAATTTGTTTGTATGGGTAGACATTTATGTTGCAATCAAACACACAAATAAATTTGTTTGTATGGGTAGACATTTATGTTGCAATCAAACACACAAATAACTTTGTATGGGTAGACATTTATGTTGCAATCAAGCACACAAATAACTTTGTATGGGTAGACATTTATGCTGCAATCAAACACACAAATAACTTTGTATGGGTAGACATTTATGCTGCAATCAAACACACAAATAACTTTGTTTGTATGGGTAGACATTTATGTTGCAATCAAACACACAAATAAATTTGTTTGTATGGGTAGACATTTATGCTGCAATCAAACACACAAATAACTTTGTATGAGTAGACATTTATGTTGCAATCAAACACACAAATAACTTTGTTTGTATGGGTAGACATTTATGTTGCAATCAAACACACAAATAAATTTGTTTGTATGGGTAGACATTTATGCTGCAATAAAACACACAAATAACTTTGTATGAGTAGACATTTATGTTGCAATCAAACACACAAATAAATTTGTTTGTATGGGTAGACATTTATGTTGCAATCAAACACACAAATAAATTTGTTTGTATGGGTAGACATTTATGTTGCAATCAAAAACACAAATAACTTTATATGGGTAGACATTTATGTTGCAATCAAGCACACAAATAAATTTGTTTGTATGGGTAGACATTTATGCTGCAATCAAACACACAAATAACTTTGTTTGTATGGGTAGACATTTATGCTGCAATCAAACACACAAATAACTTTGTATGGGTAGACATTTATGTTACAATCAAACACACAAATAAATTTGTTTGTATGGGTAGACATTTATGCTGCAATCAAACACACAAATAACTTTGTATGAGTAGACATTTATGTTGCAATCAAGCACAAAAATAACTTTGTTTGTTTCATTATGACAGACAGACATGCATGCAGGATAGATAGATTAGATAGATAGATTAGATATATAGATTAGATAGATAGATTAGATAGATAGATAGATTAGATAGATAGATTAGATAGATAGATTAGATAGAAAGATTAGATAGATAGATTAGATAGATAGAGAGATAGACAGACAGAATGACAGACAGACAGACAGATTAGATAGATAGATAGACAGACAGACAGATTAGATAGATAGACAGACAGACAGACAGACAGACAGATAGATAGATATATAGATTAGATAGATAGACAGGATAGATAGATTCGTTTGATAGACAGATGGATGGATAGGCAGACAGGAAGGCAGACAGATAGATCGGTCGGTAGGTAGTTAGGTAGGTAGGAGGTAGCTAATATATACACATAAGAGACATACAGATGTTCTGTATAATGAATGTACAAAATACTCTGTGTAACATCTGCTGTCAACAGCCAGTATTCTTCTCACCGTGTCCGCCACAAAGTGTCTGACTCTGACATTGGCACACAACACATATTTGTAATCGTTTATTGTGATACGCATTTATCAGTCGTCTATCTGCTCCTTGAAATCAATCTGATGCGTGACGTCTCATGATTGTTCGAAGTCTTATCAGCGAGTGTCAGCTTGTGATCATGATCGATTGAGACATGCATCGATTTCAGCCTTGAGTGTAGAGGGTCTTAATATGTGATGATGAAGAAATCATAATGCAAAAAAACGGGATTTGAACCAGTTCCGATCAGATAGCACCTACTCGCCTCGCAGCTTGAGCTAACACATTTTCAGGCTTTTACTTTAATTTGTAATACTGTACTACGATCTCTCTTGTGAACATATATTCTAGATAAATGTTCATACACTCGCAATCAGGGCATAAGTCTTTGGTAATTGTTTACATTATTTAAAAAAAAACTAGTCTCCTCATATTATCTTAATTTTAATGATCTTTTGTTTCTTGTGGTTTAATCTTTACGGAGAGGGACAGTAGGGTTGTGGATTTAGTAGATTTTTATACTGCCTATATGACTATATAACTCAATGTCATATTCTGATTTCCGGAGTGGGGGGGGGATGTTGAACTCCCCAACCTCCTCTTTATCTACGGACTTTCTATCAATGGAAGATAAATTGACGTGAGTATAAAATTAACTCTTCAGTTCTAGAAATGTGCAGACAATGGAAACTAGTTTATGTTGACGTTTCAGTTGACATTTCTCCTATACCTTCACTCGGTCACGGATGTATACTGGTATATCACGGGTGTATACTGGTGTATCACGGGTGTATACTGGTGTATCACGGGTGTATACTGGAGCCCTGTCTTGACTAAAAACGCATGAAACTTCAGTGGTATTTGCATCGAGAGTTCTTGTGGTGACGTAATTCTCACGAGTATAAGTTAGAAAACAAGAACTTCTACAGGATAGTCTACAGGTCTCTCTCCACAGCTTTCAACAAATACAAACGAGGAACGCTCACCACAGGATACGACTGGCAATATGGACAATTTTTGGCAAAATCGCACGCACGGTTTTCAAACTCCCCCAGACATTAGTGTCACTCTTAAATACAATTTTAAAAAAGCAATACCACCGGAAATAAACAGATTAATACAACAACTAGCAACATTTTTTTTTCAATAATTGCGCGCACGGTTCTCAATTTGCCCAGACCATAGGTCACACTTAGATAAAAGGCATCTTGGCCTCAAATAAATATCAACTCCATCTAGCAATATGCATAGCAATAAATCATAGCAATAGCTAGCACGGCTTTCCAAAGACCCAGACCATTAGGTCACATTTAGATAAAAGCTAATACGGCCTGATATAACCAAAATAGACGTCTGTTTTAGGTTGAAAGGGTCGTGCCTGAGCTAAGAGGCTTTAATGCCCCATTTAACAAACAAACAAACAATCTACAGGATAGTTTTTTTCCACTCTAGACCATCTAAAGAGATCTCTTCTACTCTAGACACCGCATGGCAAACAAGGGCCGCAGCGTATAGATAGTTCGATAGACTAGATATATTAGGTAGATTACACATAAACAGAGAGACAGACAGAGAGACATCACGCAGCGTCATTTATCTGGATATATCCAACTTTTTTCTCGCTTTTCTTTGGCTAGCGACGCAAAGTGACCAATGATGCATCGCGCCAGCCAAGAGGAGTGACGCTGTGTGAGATCAGCCACGAGGAGTGACGATGTGTGAGATCAGCCAAGAGGAGTGACGCTGTGTGAAGTGAAATCAGCACACATGACTATTCTGGAGAAAGACTTGGCAAATATTCTACAATAAACCATGGTTACGCTTTACAAGCCCGTTTCATCTCATTTTGTATATCTGTATTTCTATGCTTCAATACGACTTGTGAGTCACACTGACCAATGAGAAGAGACCGCAAAGATTACTTGGACAGCAAAGATTACTAATAAAGAATGTCTTAGAAGGATGAATGTGAAAAGATGCATTATTGATAATATAATAAAAGGATAGAAGGGAAAAGGTCAAGGGGAAGACCTAGAGAAAAGATATTGGACAGTTTGACTTAAAGGCTTCGATTGACGACACCAACAGAGATGATGACATATATGGGAGATCATTGTACATGGAGAGATACGATAGCCAACGCCATTCGGCACGGCACTTGATGATGATGACGATCATTGGAATTGCTAGCAGAAGAAGATTGAGATGCATGGGATAAGTAATCAGAACGAATTTTAAAAAACAAACATGTGCCCAAACATGTCAACATCTCAGGATTGATTTCGATCACATGTTGCCGAAGCTTTCTTCTAGTCGTGCGCCACGTTTATAGAAGAAAGTTACCCTCGACCACGGTACAATTTAAAATTTTAATAAAGTAAAAAGAAAAGCAATAAGAATGAATTTGTCAATACATATCCATTAAAACTGACAATTGCTGTAAAATCGATATTATTTTAATTTATTGTTTCAGTCTACGACACCCGGGAAAACCACTTGACGCTCCCTTGTAGGTCGTGACCCATGAGTTGAAAAACTGTAATTTAGATAATCGACTTCCGGGCGAGCCAGCCTCCGAAAATGTGTAACAGAACACTATTTGGACATTATCTGCTGGTTGAAAGGACCAGCGCCTCTCCATAGGAGGTAAACTCATTATCTACCTATCTACCTACTTATGGATATGGTTTTTTGTTGACACCGTCGCGGGAACAAAAGATGACGGGGAGGCTTGGCATAAGTTCACTTATATTTGGCATGACCCGGAACCAGTAAGACCTGTTTATACAGAAAGCAAACATGGCCTTAAAGGACGATTTATTATTATTTCCGTTCGTTGTGGAGGGGGGGGGGGCATGTCTTTATTTGGTATACGACTCCAAATATATAAATAGTGACCAATGAAAATCACGACAATATGATTATGCTGCTAATATTTCCAATATATCCACATATTTCCACACGTAACGAATAAAGTCTTCTTTACTTTCTGTACAGACGTCTTTTTACCGACGGTCTCGAGTCAGCCCTTCGTGCAGTCATTCATCTGGGTAAAACATTTGATCTATGTCCTTACGTTGAGAACGTTGCCCTCACTGCCACTCTGTAAGCTTCTCTGTTTTGTGCATGCTGCTCAGCTTCTTCTAGGGTACAACAGTATCCGTCGGTCATAGAAGACTTGTTGACTAATTGGAAAACATCCATCTAAATTGACTCATTTCACTTTTCCATGGTTTTTATTGGCTGTCGACAGACATCACTGACCAATGAGGATCACTAGAGATGTCAAATATGTCACTTTACAAAGATTGATAACCAGATAAACCAGCAAGACTATAATCGTGGCTGTAGACAGTAATATAAGACCTAACTGCAAAAATCTAACAGGCTTTTATTTGGTACGTTTTTGATTATTGACTTGCTATTCGTTGGCCACTATTTATATAATTGGAGTCACCCGTCAAAAATAGCCAGGGCCAACCAATGAAACTCACGGCAATAATCACAATCGGTCTGCTAGGTCATCAGTCCACATGTTGGGACTTGAGCTTGGTAGTGGTATAATTGATAAAGGACATGTCTGATCACAAGTGAATGATTTCCGACTCGTGAGTAGAAAATTATGAAGTTAGCCAGTCGAAACGTCATGTCACCCAATCCAAGGGTGAGAACATTTTTATACAATGTGCGTATCTAGGCTATCTATAGTAGTTACTGATAACTAGGTCATATTATACCTGGCAGGTGTTGTTTAAATCTTCTGGATAGCTCCTCTATGACTAGACTTTGTTACGCTTCATCTCTGCACCCTAGATCGTGACTAACCACAGATTAAGACCTACTAGCGGAATCACTAGACCGTGACTAACCACAGATTAAGACCTACTAGCGGAATCACTAGACCGTGACTAACCACAGATTAAGACCTACTAGCGGAATCACAAGTCCATAAAGCCAGTCAGAAAATATGATGACTAATTGACTAACAGTTGTATTTTGCTTCCTAAATGTCATATTCTGCCTCCGAGGAGGGGGGAAGGGATAAAAATCCTCCACATTCTGCTTTTGATTGCATCCCGCAATGTGACAGTAACATTGGACGGAAAATAGAGATGCATAGAGGGTGGGTGACGGAGGAAGGGAAAACAGCAACGCTGTTGTCTGCGGCGGAAAACAAAAATGTCACAGAAGCATAGAAAACAAAGATGTCACAGAAGCATAGAAAACAAAGATGTCACAGAAGCATAGAAAACAAAAATGTCACATAAGCATAGAAAACAAAGATGTCACAGAAACATAGATGTCACAGAAGCATAGAAAACAAAGATGTCCGGGAAGCATAGAAAACAAAGATGTCACAGAAGCATAGAAAACAAAGATGTCACAGAAGCATAGAGAAAAAAGATGTCACAGAAGCATAGAGAACAAAGATGTCACAGAAGCATAGAGAACAAAGATGTCACAGAAGCATAGAAAACAAAGATGTCACAGAAGCATAGATGTCACAGAAGCAAAGATGTCACAAAAGCATAGATGTCACAGAAGCATAGATGTCACAGAAGCATAGAGAACAAAGATGTCACTGAAGCATAGAACTATCAGAAATCAAGAGCTATGTGTCCAAGAATTACGTGAGATAGGGGTAAAACAGTGACAGCTGAAATGGCTTCTTACGCAGAATCCTATGAATATCGCTAAGAGACAGAGTGAGAAATGAGAACATTAGACAAAGAACCGGTACCACCCCAATCTTGAAGTATATTAAGAGACAACATATGAAATGGTTTGCACACATCAACAGATTACTATCAGACAGCATACCATAGCAAGTTATGCTACACAGGTACAGTGAAGGCAGACCCAGAGACCGACCACGAAAACGATGGGCCACCGAAATGAAAGAGTTGACAAATTCCACAATATGCTCTTGCACACACGTGGGCCATCTCCCGAACGTTGAAAGGGGAACAAAGGGTTTAGTGAATAAATAGATAGCATAGGAAAGTGGTGTAGTCTTTCAGGTGTGTAAGTTCATCCATCTAAAGTAGGGTTTCCCAACGTGGAATCACGACGCCCCCACATTGGGCAATTTGATTCTTGGGGGGGGGGAGTGAATTAATAATATAAGTTATGTATATGTTCATCAGAATTTTAGAAATACATGGGTGGGAAAGGGTTAAATAAAAGGCCTTCATTCAGTACGTTTTTAATTATTGTCACTATTTCCATTGGTCGTTATTTATATACTTGGAGTAGCTTTATTATTTATGGCATGCGATTCCAAGTATATAAATATTGACCAACGGGAATAATCAAGAAAAGGAACAAATGAAGGCCTAACTCATTCAGAGAACAAGTCTTCTGCTTCCGAACCGTGGCGGGAAACACTATCTAAAGTATACGTAACTTGATTCTCTCTCAATAATGACATTGTAAATACATAGGTATTGGGCATGTTGATTATCCTCTTCGCGCACTGGAAACGTTCATAAGTGCTCAGATCTATTGTGTGCGATATATATACAGGGCCGGTCTTAGGCCATTGCAACCTATGCGGCCGCAGTGGGCCCCGCACATCATAGGCCCATAAATGCATATTAGAATTTATTTTATTATCATCTTCCCTACCCAGACTGGGCCACGCGTAATCCGTTTCGCATTGGGCCCCTCAATTGTTTTATATATATATATATATATATCCAGTGTTGTTTGGTTTGGGTCTTAGAGAGAGAGAGAGCGAGAACAATGAAACATTTGGGTGTGTTTTTCAATAGGAGTCTACGCTGCAATGATCACGTTGTTGGTTACATCATTTCAAGGGCAAGTATAGGTCTTTCAGTAATGAAAGTTAACGGTGGTTAACTCCTACTCCTTACGAGGAGTCTACAGGTAGTGTCTTGAGCGCGGTCGTGGTCCAGGCCTCGTTTACCACACGGGCGATAATGAGAAGTAAAATATTTAATTTTACTATGCACACATTTTGTTAATTAAGCGTATTTCTTTCATGTCTTGAGAAATCCCAGACTCTTCAAATAATATTAAAAGAACTAAAATTAACTTAACAATATCATAGATTTGTCATTGTTCAATGGTTGTATATGAAATTGGTAATAGGAGAAATATGATACAAGTTTATAGAAATTTATAATTCTTGAAAACTCGTCATGTTGTAGTAGTTTAGACACAATTGTAACATTTGTTATCAAGAATTTGGTCAAAAACAGTTTCAACCATCTGGCAACCCTGTGACAATGTCGGATTGATGGCATTCGTTATTGCAATCAACTGGAATATTGTTATCATTGTGACGTAATAATGAGACGTAATATTCTCGGAGAGAGAATAATAAGAATGATGTTTATTCAATATTTCTAAACAAACACCGTCATGCCTCGTGAAGATTTTTATGTACACACCGGCATGCCTAGTGAAGATTTTTATGTACACACCGGCATGCCTAGTGAAGATTTTTATGTACACACCGGCATGCCTCGTGAAGATTTAGCTACTAATAGCTTAATTATAATATATATGGGAAACAGGTAATAATTTTCTAATATACAAGTGGGAGAGTAACATCATAAGATGAACAGGTTAGTCTAACAAAGTGCACCACCAAAACAAGAGACAAGGGATGTTGGAGGTTCATTGCAGACAACTTTCGTTGCGGGACAGCACTTGATAATGAACCAGGTCATACAAGTTCATTGGCAGCAGGCTACTAAATAGCCCTACTTCTAGATTGAATTTAACGGCAGTCTCCGCCGAAATCGGATGTATCGTGTCATTGGCGTACCATAAATCTGCTACACAAACGAATTTTTGCTCTCTCCTGCTAGAAATCTAGTAGGACCATTGTTTTGCTACAAGAGAGATCCGATGGGAGTATGAGAGGGAACATCAAGAAAGGCACCATGTGACTAGAAATAAAACTCCGGTAAACAATGGTTCATCAGAAAGAATGGTCGAAAGTCATCAAAATGATATTGTATATCAGACTTTTTCAACTGGCTACTCGCAACAACGGTCATAGGCTCACTGTACAACTCAAATTGTGTTGTACCTCCCGAAAAAAATAGGGTTATTAACCAGGATTATGGGGGTGGGAGAAAGACATATGGATTGGTGTATATTGAAATTGATTGTATGGCCATTTATATATGTATATATATAAATTCACTTGAAACATGTCTATATCTGTAATTCTGTCTTCTGAATAAAACTCACTGTCTGTTGTAGTTCACACAGCAGTGGTCCATAGAGCTTTGATTCCAGTGTTGTTTCCTCTGGCCAATATGGCTGCCTCAGCGTTTCATACTCAGAACACTTTTAAAGTATATGCACTTCGTTTAGGTGATAATATTTTTGTCAATACTGCTTGGGTAAGATGTCACCCTAATTTTTTTATAAATTGTTTCGCAGTACTAAGCGCATTTTTTTTAATTACCACCGCCCCTCCCGGTCCATGGGTCTAAACGAAATCTAACATTTATATTTACGAACGGTTATAAGGGGAGGGTTCAAGAACATGCCATTGAACATTCGGACGCTAGCCACAAAAATTGGGTACAACTTCTTCTCATTTAATCCCTGTCAGTTTCCATTAAAAATAAAAGTCATGAAATATCCCACAAATACATGAAAATCTGTTATTTTTATGTAAACCACCCAACACTACCTTACCATGGACGTTTACGAAGAACAATATCGCGAATAAAGAAAGAAATTAGTCCAAGCAGATTTGGGACGTTTGACTCTCATCTTTGTGAACCTTCATGAATAAAATGACGTAATGCGGGCTTGAACTTTTGTGTCCAGGACAACATTGATTGAACGGCATACCACCTTTGACAACCATTTTGTTTACACAAGAGTGGATCAAGTGAACAATTGTCGCGCGGATTATTTCCATAACACAGCAGGGAGTGTAAAATATGCACAGCGGCAGGGAAACGCGGTGGTGAAGAACACAAAGGAAGACAATGAATAATATTCCGAAAGTACAATACCAGATGGCAGGCAATCTGGGAGACAAATATTCCCTGAAGAAAACGTGTGATTTGACAACAAACTGCACAGAAAAATTAGAGAATGTGTTTCAATAATGTATCAGTCTAATTGGCACAATAGAGACCGTGAGTCCAGCGTAGTAATATTGGTCAACAACCAACTAATTGACACACGTGTAACCGTGAGTCCAGTGAAGTAATAAGTGGTCAACAACCAACCAGTTGACTCAGAAATTGTAAATTTTAAAATCAATAATCTGACTTTTATTCCCTTCCCTTTTTTTAGTGAACATTCTCCAATTCAGGCTATTTTCTCCAGTAGAAGAACAATGGTTCTATTAGGTTCCCTGAAGGATATAGTCTAGAGAATGGATATAATTTCCACAAAAAATCATTGACCTGTCATGGTTGTATATTTTATATATATCATACGCTCATTTATATTCTCGGTGATGCGTACAAGTATGTGAAATCTTGACCGGTCCGGTCTATGAGGTTCTCAATGATTTCTTTGTTACCCTCTCTTCCTCCCACATTCTTGTGTTCCTGTATGATCTATTTTAACAAGAAATCGTACTGACTTACATTGAACTACTCATTGTAGCCTACTCAGAATTTAAAAAAAAACCACAGTTTGTGTTGACGTAATTAAAAATGGTCACAAGCACTATATAACCAGACTCACGACAGCGGTTGAAAGAATCGTACAGCGCCACATGATGTATACATTCAAGAACTGACTGACACAAAATATTACACAATTAAAAATTAAAAAAAAAAAATTAACGCAACTTCTTCTTCTTTCGTTCACTTGAAACATGTCTATATCTGTAATTCTGTCTCCTTAATAAAACTCACTGTCTTTTGTAGTTCATACAGTGTCCCATAGAGCTTTGATTCCAGTGTTGTTTCCTCTGACCAGTATGTCTGCCTCAGCGTTTCATGCTCAGAACACTCATGAAGTATATGTTTGGCACCCCATCGAGACCAGCACCGTGTAGAGGTGATGGGGCTTAGTCCAGCCATCAGGGGCTGGAAACTAAGACTGGTTGGGCAGTCCCACTCGAGCAGGACCATAGTCCTGCCCAAGTAAGCAGAGTGCTGAAGACGGAGGCATCCAGCCAAAAGGCGCACAGATAATCAGGATGCCACGCACAAAACACAATTAACGCAACGAGTACTTCGTCTTAACCCACGAAACCCATTTACAACATGACATAGCATACTAAACCAGGCCCACTTGTTAAAGGGCTGAATGTTTCATTAGTAGCCCTTCAGATCAGACCAACTACGATGAAACACGACCGAGTAGACACATTTATTGAGACTTTCCTTGTGTTTAATATTCACACTTCATTTATAGAATTACGTGTTTGTCACGTCTGAGTGGAAACTAGACAACACCAGCCACTCGGATATCAAAATAAATGTTTAACAATAACACAGGTTTACCAATGTAAATACCAATGGACCCTAATGATGGCAGGCGCTAAAAGTACATAAACTCAATAGAATAGGATAGACAAGGGCAGATTTGACACAACGAAAAATCTCACGTGCAATAAGTATCACTAGAAAAGAATAGAAGAAAAGAATAGAGAAAATAATATTTCAATGCTACAAAGATCCCCTTCTATAATATTGGAGCGAATTTTGGACAATAAATAATTAGGAAAACAAGAGTCCGCCGAAATGTGATTTTTGAGGTGAACTATGGCAATCCCATGAACAACAGACAGAAAAACTAATTAGAAGGTACTAAGAAGGAATGACGCTAAAAGTATGCTATTTATCAACATCTGAAAAACAGTCCACATTTATTGACACCAAAACAGTCCACATTTATTGACACCAAAACAGTCCACATTTAGGGCACAAAAAACTGTCCATATTTATTGACACCAAAAACTGTCCGTATTTATTGACACAAAAACTGTCAACATTTATTGACACCAAAGACTGTCCACATTGATTGGCCATATCATGAAAAGAGGAATTCAATATCTCAATCTGAAAAACTGTGGTGGGGAGGGGGGATACTACGCTTAAGTACATCGACTATAGAAGATACTGGACAGTCTAACATCATGTCATGGCAGAAAGCCAACAAGAGTTGATACACAGTCTGATGAAATAAACCAGTAATCAATAAAAGTCATATTCACTAAGGGGTCGGCTTGAACACCCGACACTACGGGGGTACAATAAGCACTCCTTATCTAACGGGCCTGAAGGAATTGTTAGTTTTATTTAAACTTTATGTCTCACTATCTTATTAAGGCCTGCAACAACTTTGGTCTCACTATTAACACCAAAAAAACAGAAGTCATGCACCAAGCAACATCAAATAGCCAACATACTGCTACTTCCATCATCGTCAATAAGGAAAAACTGCAGGTAGTCGACAATTTTACTTACCTTGGAAGCACTCTCTCTCGCGATGTCAACATTGATGTGGAAGTTAACAAGAGACTGGCAAAAGCTAGTGCTGTATTTGGCGGATTACGCAAAAATGTATGGGACAGAAGAGGTATAAGAACAACCACCAAACTACAAGTATATCATGCTGCTGTTATACCAACCTTACTATACGCCTGCGAAACGTGGACAGTGTATGCTAGACATGCAAGAAAGTTAAATCATTTCCATCTTACCTGCCTACGTAAATTACTAAACATCCATTGGTGGGACAAAGTACCAGACTACGAGGTCTTGGAAAAATCAACCTCAATAAGCATCCACACAATACTTATGAAGGCGCAGGCACGCTGGGCAGGCCATCTTGTGCGCATGGAGAACTCGCGATTGCCAAAACAAATATATTATGGAGAACTCAAGGCAGGATTTCGAAAAGCTGGTGGACAGAAAAAGCGTTTCAAAGACACGCTCAAGTCATCCTTGAAACATCTTAACATTGACGTAGGTGCTTGGGAGAGCCTCGCTCAGGATAGAACGGCTTGGCGTTACAGCATTAGAACGGGAGCACTAGCGGCAGAAGAATTCAGACAAGAAACTGCAAGACAGAAGCGGACACGTAGAAAAGAAAAAACATCTCAACCTCACACAGATACCTTCTATTGTTGTCAATTCTGTAAAAGAACATTTTGTGCGCGCATTGGACTTGCTAGTCATTTAAAAACGCACTATTAACTTTATTATTTTATTATTTATTGTTATTATTATTATGGTTGAGTTTTTGGTCATCGTCGATCACGACGGACGAACATCATCATCACATCATGTCTCACAATATAATATGAAAATATTTCAAAATTTGAATATTATTTTGTCAATATTTCACCCATGTTGAATAGCCTCCAGATTTCATTTGTCAGTCAATGTTTACCTCAACGTTAGAAATTCGCTGATCTCATTCGTCCCAAATACAAATACCCCTGGAAGACTGACCCATGATTAAGGACACCAACAATGTTACGCAGAAAGTTCTGTTACCTCCCACACACACACTCTCTAGTATTTTCTAAGGCCACACAAAAAACGCCCTCATCTTTTGTCTGTTCCGGTGGGAAAAAACTGCACGCGCAAAAACCTTGGACTTATTTTAAGACTAGTCTATGACGTATTCAGGTTACGTGAGATGAACTAACTACTACCAATCTAATTATAACTGGGGCTCTATCAAGGGTAGAACTTTTCCTACCACACCCATTGTATATCTTTTTTGGCATGATTAATTTATTTCTTACATAATTTAATCGAAACTTCTAGACTTATTCGCATTTATACACTTAAAAACAGTATTAATAATAAAAGTCTATAAATTTGTAGCCGCCTTTGAAATTCATCTTTACAAAGGTGGTCAACCTTGCTTACTGTTTACAAATGACAACGTGGTCACGCTGCAGCCAATCACAACGCGTGTATTATACGCCCATTATTTTCATTGGTTAGAAACTTGGTCAGCCTGGACAAAACCAGACCTGGTACAATATTGAGGCGCACATCTTTCTTGGTTTCATTCTCGATCATGTTCTCTTAGCGAAGCACGTTCATATTTCTGTGTGTGAGTGGCTGTGTGGAATTTCATGTTCTAGGAACGAAAGTTTTTATCAACAGACATTTACAATCTATGTAAGTATTACAATCAATAGTAATATAGTTATTTAAGTTATATTCTAAAGTATTCCCCGACAGTTCGATCATTAATCGTAATTGTTAATTTGTTGCATTTTTCCACTAAATACAATACATGATAAAATACAATATAAAACTGTACAGATTATTATGTTCATTATTAAGTGCCATCTCCGCAACGAAGGTTGACTATAACAGACAATTCGCTATGTACACCACAAACTATATAGAATAAATATAATTGGGAATTTTGAAAATTGTTGTTATATTATATTATTATTTTATAGCCATAGGGAAATTTGTTACAAAAAATGCGCTATAGAATATAATACTGTACCCTGCCTACCTCTTTCTTCTCGCCTCCGTTCGACTTTTACCCTCAAGTAAAGGTTTTCACAAGCCCTGTCCTGTATTTTATTTAAAGTTTTAACGTGCACACAATATTTTATTCGCTTGATCTTTATTTCTTTTAACAATTCTTTATATTAAATCTGTCCATGTTTCCGAGCCATACATTAATATTATAAAATAGATGTAACATTTTATAATTTCATTTTTAGCTTATTTGTAATTTGTTTAGATGTTAATACTTTCCTGTCATTGAACGTACTTTTTTTTAGCCATGCCATTCTTATTCTCCTTTTAACTTCTGCCATCGTGTTTATTAAGACATAGGCCCCTATGTGTCCAAGATAATGTTCTGTTTGTTGTAGTTTCTCTCCTTGCTTTTTGTTGTATGTCTAGCACCTATTTTTCTGTGACTTTTGCTGGTTTTTTTTTAATATTTCGGTCTATATTCAACTTGATTTATCAACTTCATCTATTAACCTTTAACTTTCTGCTAAAAGAACTCATTTATATATCTCAGGTTGTTTATTATTTATGTAGGCCTCTACTCTATGAGATTATGTTAGACAAGGCTGTATCAACTGTAGGATATTTCTAGAAAGTTTTCCCTTGTTTAATTCCCGAATATGGTAAGGTATGTTAAAATAGGATGTGATATTACTATTTGTTTCCTGCCGAGAACATTTAATATCCGGGATGGACTTGAAAAGAAAATCTCCGTGACATGTCATGTGATTGTGACTAGGAGTGGTGAGCCATGTCATACATCTCATGACACACTCTACCCTGTCAACACACATCAGGCGGTGTGTAGATATCACTATAATCTAGTTGCTCGTGATAGAATAACTTTTGGTACACGTTCCGATTTATAGTTTCCTGTTATAATTGCACGTGTGCCCTTGCCAGTTCTAGACCATACTCATTTAGTCCTATTAATACTTGTACGGTAAATAAGACATACCAAATTAAAATTATGTATTTGAATTGGTTAATTTTGACGAACCTCTCTCTGTTCTGACAAACAAATTAATTGATCAATTAAAAAACAATCAATAAAATACAACGTTCCAAAATGAATCATTGGTCTACCTTGATCTCTTCTTCATCGTTCATTCTCAAACTCCTGCTAGATCTCTCCTGTAGCAGTACTACTAGATCTCCAGCAGGATGCAGTCCAGAGAATGGAAATGCGTTGTGTCGCCGTTTTATTTGCGCCAATGGCCCGACACATCCGTCTTCGGCGGATACCTTGATCTAATGGATCTTAAGATTCATTACAACACATAAGCTTTATGATAAGGCGTATAGACATTTAAACACATACAAGTTTTAACACATAAAATATACAAATGTTTAGTTTACAATAAAATATTAATTTGTGCTCAAACCTCGTGCACCATCACGTGTATAGTTTTTATTATTAAAACTATAGCACTGGGACCCAAGTTTCGTAAGAGATCTCCCTGTGTTGCATGAGGTTTGAGCACAAATGACTATTTTATTGTAAACTATTTTTATCTATATTTCTGCATATTTTATCATATACGTCTAGCTTAGTCAACTTTCAACAGATATTCGTTAGATGTCGTATATACCTAGGACCTAGTCGTAAAATAGACGGAGACAACGTTACTTAGTCTTCACTAGGGCCTACGGATTTAAAAAAAAGACCCATGCCTACATTTGCATCTTCACAGATTTATATTTGGGTTCGATTAGGACCTATGCCTACATGTTTTTGGTTGTTGGTTGTTTTTTTTTTTTGGAACTTCTCATGCAATTGAATATGCTAATTGATCTTTAATTTTAATGTATCTGGAATATAATTAGACATCAACATCAGCAAGTGTTGTCTCAGCATCAAAAGTTGGCTGCACCGACCTCCATCACCTGATGTTTCCCTTCTTCCATTAATATCTGGTCAACTTCCTTTCTTGCTGTCCCTCTGACTCAACTCTACCCTTCTAAGTAAGGCATCAACAGGTCCGGCGATCTGCCATTTTATATGTCAGCAATATATTTTTTATTTCAATTTTAATAGTTAGATTCAACATGACAATTATGATACTCTAACCTTGTGTGTGGAAAGGGGGGGTGTGTTTTGTGTCCCAAGCCTTTCTTTGTCACATCTAGCCATGCCATATAGATGTCAGGTCATAATTCTGCAATTCTTTGATCTATAGTTTGGGCCGCATCTGTACATTGAAATGAAAGTTGTAACATATGTAATCATAAAAGCTGTACAATAAGTAAATGAGGGTGCCCCGAATGGTTCGAGATGACATCCCAGCTTGGGCATGGGGTGATCACTGTAGACTGTGTCCAAAGTACCATTAGTAAGTAATGGATCCCCGTATGGTTCCAGATGACATTATTTTATTCTGAAATAATATATGGTGTAAATATTTTGCAAACTGAAGTCAATGAGAAACTAATACAAACATTGCAATGCAAATGTCTTTTAGATGAACTCTATACATTTCCTATAGAGAGTAACAGACATAATGTGTACATAAGAAATAGTCATGTTTACACGAATCACCACTTTCAATAGTAAAACCAAAAAAGTAACAGTTTCAATGTTTGTGATTAAGATTTCCTGTCAAAAATGACTTTGGAGGGAGCAGAGGATGACCAAAAAAAATCATGGACAGTCATCAAACAATATTTGTACTATCTCCAGAGATAGAAACTGCTGGACATCTGTTTGTTAATACATCCGAGGGCGTACATCTATAACCTGTGTTTTGATGTCTAGAACCCTTATGTTTTTTAATGGATGACTAACTTCAACTGACAATAATATTTATGTGAGATGCAAATTCTAAAACAAATTAACAAACTTCTACAACTATAATATTCAAATGAACACTTAAAAAACATAATATTAATACATTTTATAATAATGTTCCCATATTATATTTTCAGATAAAACCTTCAACCAGAACCATCATACTCAAAATGAAAAAGGAAATTAAAAAAGCAGTGGAAATATTCCACAGAATAGCTTTTGGAACAAAAAATGATTCCAATAAAATTCCGGAAGCAAAACTTGCTGCCTTCGTCTCAATTTTTGCAGACTTATTAACAACTCGATATGAAAAGAACTGGTATCCTGAGAACCCAAACAAGGGAAGTGGATACCGCTGCATAAGAGTGAATAACCAAAGTGTTGATCCTACTGTTGTTGAGGGTCTGAAGCGAGCAAAAATAGTTCTGTCTAAAAACTTAATCATTACAGAATTGACCATCTGGGTAGATCCAGGAGTTGTCTCTGTTCGTATTGGGGAGGATGGCAGTGTTGGATCTGAAGTGATTGATGAAGATGTTTACAACTTGAGCAAGCAAACAAAAGAAATGTCTCTCAAGTCATCTGGATTTGAGTCAGATGAAGGGTTTTCTTCACGCAGTTCAAGTCCAGAAAGCAGTTTTTCTGAATGCTCTCAATCTGCTGGTTCATCTGCTAGCACATCACCAGTTCCTTCAAAGTATTCACTCTCACCTGTACCGTCTGTCATGGAATTTAACCCGTATTCCCCACCCGTCCATATTTCATATCCTAGCTTGTACCAAAATCCATCAACACCCCAACAGCCTCACAGGAACACATCTCCAACAAGCAGTCATCTTCAGCCCCAAAATATTAGATCTCAAGGTAGACCGATGATTCAGTTTGGACCCAGCATGGTTCCTACCTCTAGTAGAGATGTATTTAATCAATCAGGATTTATTTCAGGCTCACCAGCTCAGCGCATTACAACATACAGCCGTCCACAAACCGTTTTCTCCAACCAGGAGACCATCAGCACATATGGAACATCTCACGATAGCATTGCAAAAGTGACATTCAACCCATATCATGCAATGCCAATCATGTATGGGGGAAATCTGCAGCAGACAAATTTCTATGACATTCCGGCGGTTGCTTAGCTTAAACCTGTGACATTTGTTGAGTGTTGTTACACAAGCTTGATTTCATTGTAATTTTTGTTCTAGGCTTTTCATAAACATTTTCTACGAAGTACAAGATGTCCCATATGAAATAAATCTTGTCTGTTCTCTCAAGGTTATGTTATGTACTTTTTAGTTCATAGAAGAGACAATACTACAGATATAAACACATTCCAGTTAATGGAAACACTGAAGAAATGATGTTTTCAATAGCTCATTCCTGTATGACATTTATTTGTAGGAAAATAATTGATCATTTATTTCATATAACAGAAGAGTGGATATTTAACGATTAAAACCACTAATATTAAATTCTGAATTTCATTTGTTTCTCATATTAAATTTCGGCATTAACAATAATCAAGGTTCGCAGATATTTCATAATAGTGCCAATACAGGGTATTTATACACTAAGATCCAGCCATATTTACATCAGCCAACATCAAGTGAATAATAGAGTGGAAAGATAAATAGACGTAGATAATAGACAAATTAGGAATTAAAAGAAACAAAAAAAATTCCAGATAAATACAATATTTCTGCAGCATAAATATATGTGAAGCCTTGTTATAGCTTAAAGAATAATGATCATGAGGTAGAAACTATCAACTTTGAAAGGGAAAACATTAAGACATAGACAAATTATATTTTGATATGACATATCACCATGAACATAATATTTGTAGAGGAGGAAGGATTTTCGAAAGACTATATATCCTATCCAGGATATGCCGTCATGGTTGGAGATCTATCATGGCATAAATTTTCACTGCAGATTTTTAGGTAATTAAATTGTACACCCACCAATTTTCTCTGCGATAATGTTCGCTAGTTCTATAATGTCTTGATTTAAATTTCAGTAATTGTTTTTGCAGTATGCCTATTAGCAAAAAAATCTTGATTGATTTTTTGTAATATTAATTACAATTCATTCAGGTTCTCTTTCCGTAGTTGTATCGTTAGACGTATGGGACTTTTGACAATTGTGTTTCCATAGTTGATTATCCAACGTATAATATATTCTAGTGAAATGTGTTCACATTATTGTTGACTGTGGAGTTCTGATCTCAGGTTCAAACTGGCAGTTCAAAGGACAGAATGTATATTCTATTTAGCTGTTTTGATAGCAGCATCACTTTTATCTCGGGCATTTTTTAAAGTGATGTTTTAAGTAAATCTTCACTTTAAATTACCACAACTGTGATACGTTATAAATGCCTTTGCATCTGATATTATGTTTTGTTACATATCACACCTCCATATTTTTAATAATGTTATAACCTTGGCCATTGATCATGTGCATCCAGTGACATGTATATATGTTCATCTGTCATTCATCTGTCATTTATCAATGTCATTAACACGTTGTCAGTGGTTTGTGTGATTAATTACACAACTGTTGATGTAGGAATTGTGTCACTGATTTGATAATTTATTTATGTTCGTTAAAGCAGCAATGAATTGAAAAGTTCAATGATTGATAAAATGGAGCGGTGATTGAATGTTGAACTACAGCAATATTTTAGTGAGTTGCATTTGAATACATGTTTTAGTGAGTTGCATTTGAATACGTGTTTTAGTGAGTTGCATTTGAATACGTGTTTTAGTGAGTTGCATTTGAATACGTGTTTTAGTGAGTCGCATTTGAATGCGTGTTTTAGTGAGTCGCATTTGAATACGTGTTTTAGTGAGTTGCATTGAATACGTGTTTTAGTGAGTTGCATTGAATACATGTTTTAGTGAGTTGCATTGAATACGTGTTTTAGTGAGTTGCATTTGAATACGTGTTTTAGTGAGTTGCATTTGAATACGTGTTTTAGTGAGTTGCATTGAATACATGTTTTAGTGAGTTGCATTTGAATACGTGTTTTAGTGAGTTGCATTGAATACGTGTTTTAGTGAGTTGCATTGAATACATGTTTTAGTGAGTTGCATTGAATACATGTTTTAGTGAGTTGCATTGAATACATGTTTTAGTGAGTTGCATTGAATACGTTTTAGTGAAGGACTGATTTGTTTAATGAATTAATGTACAAAAGAAACATGTACAGAAGAAACAGATGAATAATTTTCACTGAATATGTTTACTGTGTGATTTCCAAATGTGTACATGAAATGAAATGGCTGTATTTGTGTGCATGAACTGGAATGGTTGTATTTGTGTACATGAACTGAAAAGGCTGTATTTGTGTGCATGAACTGAGAAATGGCTATATTTGAGTGCAGGAGCTGAAAAATTGCTGTATATTAGGTAAATTCAATATCTAGAATTAACAATTCAAACATTTAATTTAAAAATAATTCGTGTTTATAACACAACAAATATGTTTGAATCGTAGATCATTTTAAAATGCTGGCATTTCTTATGACGTGCTGCCGATGTGGATAGTTTTATAACAATACTTGCACATGTTATTGTTGTATGAATTCCATATTGATGTCAAGTCTTTCAGTTGTGCTTCTGCTCATTGCCTTCATAACTGCTGTAAGATCAAACAACAATCTTCCTCATTAGCATGATATTTTTACCATTACTGAAGCTGCTGTGTTAATTCTTTGATACAAAAGCTTACTGGAAGGGGGACAATCATGTGTGTTGATTGTGTACAGTTTTCCTGTTTAGAATTCACTGTTACATCAAATATACCTTCATTGTTGACTCTCAGAACTGATATCTTTTAGATTCATCTTTCATATTTTGGCCATATTTCTCCTCGGAATAGCCATTATTTCTGGTTGTTCACTTCATTTATTTTTTGTTATCACCATCAAAAAATGTATTTGAAACGACACACACACATCATTCTCCTTGCTTTTTCATGTACTTCAAACTGTTCCCCACACACACACCATTCTCCTTGCTTTTTCATGTACTTCAAACTGTTCCCCACACACACCATTCTCCTTGCTTTTTCATGTACTTCAAACTGTTCCCCACACACACCATTCTCCTTGCTTTTTCATGTACTTCAAACTGTTCCCACACACACCATTCTCCTTGCTTTTTCATGTACTTCAAACTGTTCCCCACACACACCATTCTCCTTGCTTTTTCATGTACTTCAAACTGTTCCCACACACACCATTCTCCTTGCTTTTTCATGTACTTCAAACTGTTCCCCACACACACCATTCTCCTTGCTTTTTCATGTACTTCAAACTGTTCCCCACACACACCATTCTCCTTGCTTTTTCATGTACTTCAAACTGTTCCCCACACACACCATTCTCCTTGCTTTTTCATGTACTTCAAACTGTTCCCCACACACACCATTCTCCTTGCTTTTTCATGTACTTCAAACTGTTCCCCACACAGACACCATTCTCCTTGCTTTTTCATGTACTTCACACTGTTGTACAGCATTAATTCTCATACTTCAGTCAGTTAACAGGAAGTATTGTGGAGAACAGATTGTGTTTCTTGGCTATGGTATCTACTCTTGCATATTCAGCATGTCATTTTTGGTTTTATGATTTTTCTGTAGGATAGGGCATCCAACCTTCTTTAGTTTCCTCGAATTCATGCATGTTTGACAGCTGTGTTACTTTTCTTTGATACTTGATTGTTTGATAAATTATTGCTCACTGTCAAGTCATCTTTCTTCTGATTTATTGATATTCATTCACAAACTCCTGCTGGTTTGAAGACTGTATATATCAGAGAATATCATGCATTGTCTATGTTTACAGCTTGGCTGAAATAACTAATTTTGAACTGAGCAGATCAAACTTCAGCATGGGTCACTTTGACCCATGAAATGCGGTAGCAAACTCAATGCCCAGTACTCGTACAACATGCATGGCAGGTCAGTGTTGCAACTCTTTGTTTTTCCTTGGGGGGGGGGGGGGGGGGGCTATAATGAAACAGCTTATTCACGGTTTAATGACCGGTGGAGCTTGGGTCCATAACAAACCTCTTTCATCTTGTTCTATTGCTTCCAATTCTTTCCATCTCCTACCACAGATATAAAAGAAATATTAGACCAACAATTATCAATCCCCTATCTTTACACATAGTTGTCCACGGACAATAATCTCCTGTCTGTACACATATTTGGCCACTGACGATAAGCCCTTGTCTGTAGACATATTTGGCAACGGATAATAATCCCTTGTCTGTACACATATTTGACCACAGATAATAATTTCCTATTGACTCTATCCTTGGGTTCTAAACCTCAATTCATGTGATCGCCATCCTCCATAGTTTCCTGTTCTCCTGTGGGTTCCATAATACTGATCTTCTAATAAAAGACATATATGGATTGTAAAATTCATCTGGGCACATGTACAGTACTGATCTCCACTATTGTCTGTTATATATAAATATCTAATCTTCTAACATGGGCAGTTTGTAAGTATAAATTTGGACGTATAAACATATAAGCTAGTCAGGGTTGTGTTTATATATATATATATATAAATATTTTTACTGATGTAAATTTGGAGCTCAAAGTTTTGATAGCTGTAAATGTTTGTACATTGCACCAGTGCATGATCTGCATTGTTTTGTTCAAGTGCCATTACTTCATGTGTTCAAAACAATTCTTGGTGCATTTTTCACTATGATATGCTACAGAAATAATTAACTATGGATATGTATACAATGATGATAAAATATGTCAGCTAGTTTGATTTTATGCTAGTGACAAAAACTGAAAAAAAATAAATGTACAGATATATTTGGTTTCATTATATGTCCAATAAAACAAGATTGTTCTTGATTATTATTGACTTGTTTGTTTCTTGAAAACTGCATGTGTGTGTGTGAGTATAAAAAATGGCAGTAACATGTGCATACACTTAGGAAATATCTTCCTCATGTCCAATGGCTTTATTCTTCATTCATTTGGAATGTCTGAAGTTTGGTCTAATCTTATTACCAATCAATATTTCAGAGTTTTCTAAGACATTTATTTTCAAATGAATTTAATTTCTTGCCTAGTGCCTTTTTGATTCTCCAACTTTCCAGACCAGATGTCAATACAGATTGTTATTGGAATTAAACATGATTGTGTGATCAATCTTAACTGTGTTTTGTAACTCGTACAGATGTCAAGAGTTTTTCTTCCAGTATTGTTTCTTTGTGCCGTTAGATGTCAAGAGTTTTTCTTCCAGTACTGTTTCTTTATGCCGTTAGATGTCAAGAGTTTTTCTTCCAGTACTGTTTCTTTGTGCCGTTAGATGTCAAGATTTTTTCTTCCAGTATTGTTTCTTTGTGCCGTTGCATTTGAGATTCTGTGTAATTATATTCCATGTACTCTTCAGTAATAAGGTTTCTATCCATGTCTGTACTTATAGATTGTCAGTTTGACCACAAAACGAAAACTCACCTGGAGATTACATTCTGTGACTTCTGTTTATATTATGAATGAGTATTGATAATAATCATCGTCAGATACACAGATAATGTAAATATACCAAACTGACTGTTGGACTCCCGAGTTTTATTCTGTATTTGTTCTCGAACTACTGGAGAATGTAATGAACTGTGTCATTGTTTACAAGCGTATCTGCGCCTTTGGTCCTGACACATCCAACTTCAGCATGGCTTCTGAGTTACTTTGACCATATAGGATGGGACAGCCAACTACACCACAAAACTCCTTACTCTGCAGGAGGCACCATATCCTCCATACTCAGCAGGAGGCTCCATACTCAGCAGGGTTGCCATGTCGGGCACACTAAACTGCATGAGCATGTTTAACTCCAATAATAATCTGTATTAATATATATATATGGCTGTGAAAGCTGGAGAATAACAAAGTCACTGGAGAATGAGTTTAATTTGAAAATAAATGTCTTAGAAAACTCTGAACTATTGGTTGGGAATAATTCAAACAAACAAGTAAGATAATAACCAGACAGAATATGTTTCTATAACAATAAGACAATGACTAACATCAAGCATGTAGTTCTGTTAATATAAATGGGTACCAGATGGCAAGAGGTGACAGAAGAATCTGTGCAGAACAGCCATAACAGAGTGTAGACACAATAGACTAAACAGTCACTTAAATAAACTGTTTCCATCAACTCTGTTTTTTTTTTTTAAACTGCAAAACGTATTACTTCAGTACCCATATGGATACTAAATAAACAATTAGAAGACAAAATTGATGCCTTTGAGATGTGGGTACATAGAAGAATAGGGAGAACATCATGGAAAGAGAAGAAAACATAGAGGTGCTAAAAACAATTAATATGAAGACATAACTACTAAGAGAAATAAAGGTCATGCAAAAAAAATAATTTTGGACACATTAAAAGGCATGACACCCTATTGAAGACCTTACTTAAGGGTAAAGTCAAAGGGAAGCGAGCAAGAGGTAGACAAAGATACAAGTGGGAGAATAACATCACAAGATGGATAGTTTACAGTCTAGCAGAGTGCACCACGAAAACGAGACGTGGGGTATTGGAGATCTGTTGCAGCCAACCTTCGTTGCGGAGAGGGAACTTGATGATTATGATGACTCAAGTCACAGAGAAGGGACCAATCGAGACGACTATTACAACAACGAACTTCCCGTACATATATTGAAGTATCCACTATAGCACAAACATAGAAAATACGTTTTCGTATACACACAACTATAGACCTACTTGTAAATAATAAATAACAGAGACATGACAATGTTACTTCAAATAATATCTTACACAAGTAAATTAGCTAGGAAGCAATAGGATAAATAAATAAGATAAATTTATCCTCAGGCTTCCTATTTGAATGTACGCGTATAAGCTATTATTTGAAGCAACATTGTCATGTCTCTATGTTATTTATATTTACAAGTAGGTCTATATATGAATCTGTCATCTTTTTACCATAAAGCCCGTGACAGGTTAGGGTCGACATTAATCAAGACTGTATATATAACTTCGCTCGTACAGAGGGGGAGGGGGTTCCTAAAATCAGCTTTTCACTTATTTTTGGATAACATTCTGGCGAAAAACGCTACTTGGTTTGCAGTACAAGAAATACGTTTATTTTTATCGGATAAGGCTATGGCTTCCTAAATGTACATTCTCCGGTATCTGCCTGCTTGACATGGCATCACCACATCAAAATTAACAAAAAATATGTATTATTGTTACTAAAATAAGTCGATAAAACAACCTAACAACGAGCGACTTATTAGGTAATAGACCTACCTATTTTTGTTCATCTTGAAATTTGTCTTCTGTTGCCACAGCCACCCATTTTCTAATTGGGGTTGTTACACGACACAGGAACATTTAGGCATATCCCTTGGCATCAACACAAGCTATCCATCAAGTGTCATGGATTGATATGTGTCATGGTCTTCTATTCTTAGACTTTGTCTATCCAGAAGTGTGGTTGTCTACCTCTGTTCCTTCTTATAGATCAGAACATCACCCGCGTGTTGACATTACATGTCGTAAGATGTAACTAAGGAATTTTTGGGTTGGAGTTTACAACCCATCTCATTTATGGTCGAAGTGACCCAGAAAGTATGCTATAGTCGGATGTGTCAAGCCGAAGGGCACCTGAAAGCCTTATATATATAACACATATTACGTGGGAAAACGCTTCAGTAAGAGACACTACACCAGCGACAGGAGACCAATCACCAAATATTATTTGTGACGAGAGATAACCGGGTGTTCGAAATTCAAGGGCGTTGGTAATACTGACAAATATCTGATAAAGGGGAATAGATATATATGTTAACAATATTTAAAAAATATATATACTAGCAACGGAAATATGGCAGCTCAACAGCGGATGATAGCTAGAAATTCACGGTCCGATCACATGCTCAGTCAGTCTATCCAATGATCATTACATGTTCAGTCTACCCAGGGATCCTCAAATGCTTAGTCAATCTATACAATGATCATTACATGCTCAGTCAGTCTATCCAATGATCATTACATGTTCAGTCAGTCTATCAAATGATCATTGCATGCTCAGTCTACCCAGGGATCATTACATGCTGTCTACCCAGGGATCCTCACATGCTCAGTCTACCCAGGGATCCTCACATGCTCAGTCTACCCAGGGATCCTCACATGCTCAGTCTACCCAGGGATCCTCACATGCTCAGTCTACCCAGGGATCCTCACATGCTCAGTCTACCCAGGGATCCTCACATGCACAGTCTACCCAGGGATCCTCACATGCTCAGTCTACCCAGGGATCCTCACATGCTCAGTCAGTCTATCCAATGATCATCACATGCTCAGTCTACCCAATGACATTTTATACCTGGCTGATCAACCACCTGTAATTACATCGACAAATAACTCACTGTATTCAAAAAATACTACCAAATGTCATGTTCTGACTTCCCAGTACTAAATGTCATGTTCTGACTTCCAGTTCTTCTTCTTCTTTCCTTCCTCTTTTACCCTTTACGGGTGTCGTGGGAGATAAAAATGTTTTTGTTCTCGCTTTTCTGGCAGCTTTTTTGTAATGTCTCTTTGATGTTGTCGATCCAGCGTACTATAGGCCTACCCTTGGCTCTTCTTTCTGCTTCTCCTCTCTTCACATATACTTTATAAACTAATGAATCACACGGCATTCTTTCCAGATGACCAGACAATTGTATCTGTTGCTTTTGTATGTAATGTAGAATTTATATGCCACCCACTCTTTCTCTTGTGATTCGGAAATGTCATATCATGAATTCCTAATACTAAATGTCATGTTCTAACTTCCTAGACAGTGGTTTAATTCTCTCTCCCCCCCCCCCCCCCAATTACCATCTATGATATTAGCCTCATCTGTTCTTCTGAAAGAAGCTGCACGCCCTAGCACATAACTACGCAACTTCGAGCCATAACCCATATGCATCTCTGGAAAAGTCCACTGTGCACCAGACCTGAACACTTGAGCACAAAGCCAGCGACTTACAACACTGCATAAGGGAGATACTCGACAGAAGGTTATACTGTAGGTAAGCACATTTTTATAACGAGAGAAAAAAAAAACTATGACATTTTGATTATTCTATATGCAAATCTTCCTTACAAAACTTCTGATTTGGAACATATCCGTGGTCTGCGTGTTCTATTTTACGTCAGCATGTATGTAGCAGGTTAACCCTCTTTAACCGATAGCTACCGACAAAGAAAGGACAGTCGATGAATAAAGGAGTGTTCTATTTTTAGCATTCTGCTGACGACATCACAGAATGAAAACAACTACATCAGCGTTAAATTTATCCGACAGAGGGTTAAAACGGTTTTATGGGGATTACGCCAGGCACTCGCAACAGTTTGTCAGGATCACTTGTGTACCAGGAAGAGGGGCCTCCTGATTAAGGGGCACATATAGGGGCCAATATTATAAAAATACATGATTATAAATATACATATGTAGGTATGATATAAGATAATATACAGGCGACATAGTCTTTACAAGATGTAATCTTGCTTATGAACTCACGATTCTGGACGAGTTGACCGGCTGCAAACAATGACATAAGTCTGATTATAAATATATGAGGCCTAGGTTAATAGCAACCATTAAAAAGACATCCGCATGTTTTCACATGAACTGCTGCAATTGCTGAATTTTCATTAAAGCAAAAACAGGATGTATTTTCAGAATCAAATTTCCAGCATTTTAAAAACATAACACTATTCAAAACTGGACAATTAAGCAGTTGTCTATCCTTAGTGTCCCACTCACTGCCAAGTCATATCCATCATTAATATTGTGTGTGTCCCCAGCAGTATCAGTAGCTTGTCATCCGCGTCTCATGCTATTGAAGAATGGTTCCCCAGCAGTATCACAACAAGCTTGACATCGGTGTCTCATGCTATTGAAGAATGTTTGGTTCCCCAGCAGTATCACAACAAGCTTGATCGGTGTATCATGCTATTGAAGAATGTTTGGTTCCCCAGCAGTATCACAACAAGCTTGGCATCGGCGTCTCATGCTATTGAAGAGTGTTTGGTTCCCCAGCAGTATCACAACAATCTTGATCGGTGTATCATGCTATTGAAGAATGTTTGGTTCCCCAGCAGTATCACAACAATCTTGACCGGTGTATCATGCTATTGAAGAATGTTTGGTTCCCCAGCAGTATCACAACAAGCTTGACCGGTGTCTCATGCTATTGAAGAATGTTTGGAAAAAATGTTTTATATATGACCTTCTATTCTACATTGAGTTGTCGCTAGAGATCATGCACACTGTTGATGTCATGATGATGTGACATCAGTTCATGACAAGCGTGTTCAATGGGGTCCGTGTCAGAAGTACACACGCCAATCTAGTACAATAACAGGTTTCCGTGATAAGAAATTCACGATTACATTATCAATGTGAGGCCTAACATTGTGTTGATGAAAGATTTCCACGTTTTGCTCTCAGTTTTGCTGTTAGTAATGTAGACATTATGTGTTTTGCAATTGTGACAACTTGAAGCGGAGTGCGGTGTTCATAGGAGAATCCATCCCAAACATGTATGCTTCCTCTTTCACATCTGATATGCTGGACACAGATCAACATGTCTTTCCCTTGGACGATGTCAGACTCGATTTCTGATTAATTTTATCAGCAAATGAGATATTAAATCGGTTTTCACCAGAAAACATCGTCGATCTTGCTAATTCGCCCATGTACAATAACATTTGACATAACATTGTTCAACTGTTCGATACCATGAAAACATAACATTGTTCTACTGCATAAATTACAGTGAACTAAAATGGAATTGGTTTTTGCTGTCTGATAGATTACAGTGAACTAATAACACATACAGAACTCATAATATCAGGCCGCAAGGCCTACTGCATCCTACTGGCCAGCAGGACTTTAACAACAAACAAAGGTATATAGATTTATGTTGTATTTTCACTCAGTTGTGTATGTACAATTGAAATGTGTATTGCGCAACATTAGTTTGTCAGTAACTGTGTCAGGGACTATATGCTTTGTTATAACGAGCGTACATTGACTTCAAAGCGTCCCCAAATGTCGTGATTTCATTTTATCAAATAGACAAAATAATAATTTTAAAAAAAACTGCATAAAAATGCGTAATTGTAATTCATTGAGTAATGTAAACATTGCTTAGCAAATGTGCCTATTTATATCGCTGACCTAACTGTAATGATTGTTTGAAACCATGAGACTGAATGGAACATACAAAAGACGAATGGGTTACGCCATATAGTGAAATTATTGATAGTAACACGATAGGGCTGCCTTAGATAGGCATATACATCAATGACATTTTAGAACACACATCAACATCTTACACGTCGCTATAATGACACATACCAACAATATATAGCTTACACATCGCTATGACACATTAACGATCATTATCATGTGACATTCTTTCCAGAACGTGGTCTTCCTTATGGGTTCTCTGAACACTGCGAATCTGTGCGAGTTGACCTGCCGCAGTTAGAGACGGTTAGTTATAGTTTGTTCCTTTCGTGTCAGAGATTTTGATTCTCCGGATTGTACAGATATACAACCTATTATTTCTTCTTCTTTAAGTGTCATGTGACGTATTCCTTCCAGAACGTTGTCTTCCCAATGAACTCTCTGAAACTCTCTCTGTCTTGGGCGATGTGGCTTGCATTTTCTAGCAATGTATTCATGTTATCTTTAATGTCGTCAGTCCATCGTCTTCTTGGTCTGCCCCTTCTCTTCTTTCCAGGTACTCTTCCCTCCATTATTTGTCTTTCTAAACAGTTATGTCTCTTTATATGACCAAACAGGCGTAGTTTTCTTCTTTAAGTATAGTGCTTTTTAGGGTAATTTTGGGACTCTATTTTTCTTTTACCCTTAGGTGTCCGCATAAGGGCTTGCTGATTAAGTATGCTGTCATCTAGTCTAAGAATGTGTCCCAGGTATTTCCATCTGAAGTTTCTTAGAACATTTGAAACATATTCTTGGTATGTTTTTATTTCTTAGAACATTTGAAACATATTCTTGGTATGTTTTTATTTCTTAGAACATTTGAAACATATTCTTGGTATGTTTTTATTTCTTAGGTCACTAATTGTCACTATTTTACCCTCAATTATCAGATCTAGTGATTCACTGATACCTTGTTCATGTTCAGACTAAAGAAACGACTTGAAATGAGACGTTACCAGAAACGAACGCTACTGTGGGCTTAGAGGACGTAAGAGCTAATTGCTTGCAATTCCTGGTGTTCAAGAAGAATAACTACATGAGTATTGGGTGTAGTGATACAATAGGCAGTCACTGGAGTTGTATTCTCAACTACCTATTCATTTTCCTTCGGAGAATTTGCATGTTATTTGTATGTGAGGTAAATAGTAAAAGATAGGCCAAATTTGCATGTTATTTGCATGTGAGGTAAATAGTAAAAGATAGACCAAATTTGCATGTTATTTGCATGTGATGTAAATAGTAAAAGATAGGCCAAATACTGTGACAGTGTGTCCCATCTACTTATGTGACATTTTGTTCCATCTACTGATGTGACATTTTGTCCCATCTACTGATGTTGTGATATTTTATCTAATAAACTGATGTGATGTTGGTTTTCTAGGTTACAATAGTGTGAGAGAGATAGTGATATCTTGTCAGCGTCACCGAGTGACAGTTAAGTAAAGCTGTGGTGACCGAGTCACCAAGTGTACAATGAGAGGTCCAAACCACAACTCTCTGGCATCTCTATTCCTGTGACCAGGTTTAACCCTGTGGATATCTTCTTGACATCAATAAGTACAGAGGCACTTCTTGTCATGGATATAAAATATCGTTTAATATGAACATCAAGCCAATGGTACAAATCAACATCAAATTCTGGAGTATTTATTATCCCCGAGACGTACAATAAATCATCAATATAAAATATTCTTTTTCAGCGTTCATTCTCAAACTCCCGCTGGATCTCTCTTGTAGCAGGACCATGATCCATAGATTTCCAGCAGGTTGTAGTCCACAGAATGGAAATGCGTTGTGTCGCTGTTTTATTTGCGCCAGTGGCCCGACACATCCGTCTTCGGTGGGATAAAATATAGAATGTCAAGGTATTCACAGACTACTCTAGCCCATCCAAGAATTAGTCACACGTTATAATATAAGCTTAATGAGATTATAGACCATCCCATTACTCTACTAATAATCTCATTTTTTGCTCGAATACTTTCTTTCTAACTATTTTTAGTCGGCGTCCTCGTCCAACTCTTGTGATCTCTATGCGGAGATATGTTTATCTTCCTCGAACCCTTCGAGTTCCTAGTCCGCGAATAGTGTCTTATGCCCTAGCCTATCCGATTAATTTCTTCGAGCTCTACTCGAGTTCCTTCCAACTTCTGAGTCCTTCTAAAACGTTTCCTGAAGCGGATGTTCAGTTTCTTAGTGTCTCTGGACTGACTGTCCACCAAGACTGCAATTCCCTCTGTCAAAACTCGAACTGCCTGTGCATTTACTCCCTGAGTGTAGAAACACGATCGTCATCCAAAGCAGTCGGTTCTCAAATCCCTTCCAATTTCTCAACTCCCAAGTTCTTCTATTTTGGCGAAACTCCTCACCAATCAAAATTCCTTCATACATCCCCACATGCTCCTATCTGATAATTCTTCTTCTTCGTCTTCAGCTTTCATTCTCAAACTCTCACTGGATTTCTCTTGTAACAGGACAATGATCCTACAAGATTTCCCGTTGGATGTAGTCCAGAGAATGGAAATGCGTTGTTTTGCCGTTTTATTTGCGCCAATGGCCCAACACATCCGTCTTCGGTGGTATCTGGTAATTCAATAAACACATGTTGCGCATTCATACTTTCCTTGGAAATCCTAACAACTTCAGACCAATCAGAATGCTTCCATCTGACATGCTCCCATCTGTATATTATGCACAAAAATGTGTGACACGTTCTTAGATAAACACACGTTTGCATTTGATCGTCAAGTGATACGTTCTTAGATAAACACACGTTTGCATTTGATCGTTGCCTCCTGCGGCAAGGGGATCAACAATATTTACACCTTACGGGCTGGCCACACAATATGTGGTATTTCACTCCGTCAATCTCTCGCGGTCTGTGACGGGTTCTCACTTCTTGCCGCGAAGCCCCCTGCTTGTGAAGGGTTCTCTATATTGTGAAATGGGCCTACCCAGCTCTGGAACAATATTTTATCCCATCAACTGATGTTCTGATATTTTATCCCATCAATTGATGTTCTGATATTTATCCTATCTACTGATGTAGATTTAATCAATATAACATTAGTAATATTTAGTCAATATATGCAAGGGCAATTATTCTAATAGCCAATGTGAAGTAAGAGCAAATGCAGGAGTGTCCAATAAGTTCCAAATAAGGAGTTCGCCAGGGGCATGTCCTATCCCCTCTAATTTATATAACATAAATCGACCACATCCGTAAAATAACAAGTACCAACGAATATAACATAAAAGACATATTGAACGAATTACTCTTTGCAGACGACCAAGTACTAATAGCGACATCAGAAGAACAATTGCAAGACCATATGACATACTCCACACAACATGTCAAAAATTCAACATGAAGATTCATATTAAAAATGACCGAAATAATGGCAATAGCAAAGAGAGAAAGGAATATCACAATCTCCATCGATGATAAACACATTAAATAGGTAAATGAGTTCACTTACTTAGGAAACATTATATCGAGTGAAGGGAAAACAGTAAAGAGATACAAAGTAGATGCAATAAAACATACCAGATCCTAGGACAGATGACACGTATTTTCAAGAACAAAAATGTAAACATAGACACTAAAGTTGCAGTATACAAGACTATTATTATGCCATCGCTGGACAATGACAGCACAAGACAAAAGAAAAAAAAGTGACAGCAGAAATCACATGTCTACGAAAAATACTCGAAGTGTCATTAAGGGATAGATTTAGACACGATAACATCAGACACATAACCAAAACAATACCAGTGTTGGAACACATGAAAAGACAACAAATCAAGTGGTTTTCACACGATTTCAGGCTACCAATAGATAGCATGCCACAAATGGCCATGACACATAGACATAACGGCTATAAAGCCAGAGGCAGACCATTTCAAAGATGATCACAGAAATCAAAGAAGCCACAGGAACAAGCTTACAAACATCACACAAGAAGGCTATCTCCAGAGAAATCATCCACGCCTCAAGGCAAACAAGGACCACAACGTTTAGATAGATATATAAACTGATATGATATTTTAACCAATCAATTGATGTTGTTATATTTTCCCCCCATCAATGATGTTCTGATATTTTTTCCAATTGGAAGATAAAAGTTGACAAGAGACGATAAATCAGGTATCGAATAACACTTAACCCGATCTGCTGACTCAAACAACTGTGCACACCACTGTACTAAAACTATAATATATAGATTAGAACTGTGCACACCACTGTACTAAAACTATAATATATAGATTAGAACTGTGCACACCACTGTACTAAAACTATAATATATAGATTAGAACTGTGCACACCACTGTACTAAAACTATAATATATAGATTAGAACTGTGTACGTAAAATCGAAGTAACTAGTAACGTCAAATCGAAGTAGTTATCTCTGAACAGAAAATTATTGATCTATAACGGTTGTAAGACCTACCATCCTATGTCACTCAGATGAATAGCAGAAGAAAAATGAATGCATAAAGTCAAGTGTGTAGAGAACTGAAAATTTGAGAGAATATTTGAGATTATGACAGGTGAACGGTAAAGATATTAGATCATTTATAACAGAGAAATTATGTCCATACCCGTTAATCTCTATTATGTCCATACTCGTATTCTTATATACAGACATGTCATCTACTAGATGTTTGTAGTTGGTTTAGTGGGTGCTCTGGTAGTTGGTTGGTAGTCGGTTTTGCAGTTGGTCTGGTAGTTGGTAGTCGGTTTAGTAGTTGGTTGGTATTCGGTTTGGTAGTCGGTCTGGTAGTTGGTCTGGTAGTCGGTTTAGCAGTTGGTCTGGTAGTCGGTTTGGCAGTTGGTCTGGTAGTTGGTTGGTAGTCGGTTTGGCAGTTGGTCTGGTAGTTGGTTTAGCAGTTGGTCTGGTAGTCGGTTTGGCAGTTGGTCTGGTAGTTGGTTGGTAGTCGGTTTGGCAGTTGGTCTGGTAGTTGGTTTAGCAGTTGGTCTGGTAGTCGGTTTAGCAGTTGGTCTGGTAGTCGGTTTGGCAGTTGGTCTGGTAGTCGGTTTGGCAGTTGGTCTGGTAGTCGGTTTAGCAGTTGGTCTGGTAGTTGGTTGGTAATCGGTTTAGCAGTTGGTCTAGTAGTTGGTTGGTAATCGGTTTAGCAGTTGGTCTAGTAGTTGGTTGGCAGTTAGTTTGGTGGTTGTTTTGATAGTTAGTCTGGTTAGAATGTAATATCTTTTGCATGCGGTTAAGATGTAGATAAAGTGGAAAACAACAGACTGATAAAATAGGCATACATACATACATTAAGTGCAGAAGATAATGAGGAAGGTAACAGATGAGTGGTGGGCAACAGATGAGGGGTGGGCAACATATGATGAGTGGGTAACAGATGATGAGTGGACAACAGATGATGAGTGGGTAACATATGATGAGTGGGTAACAGATGATGAGTGGACAACAGATGATGAGTGGGTAACAGATGATGAGTGGGTAACATATGATGAGTGGGTAACAGATGATGAGTGGACAACAGATGATGAGTGGGTAACAGATGATGAGTGGGCAACATATGATGAGTGGGCAACATATGGTGAGTGGGCAACAGATGGTGAGTGGGCAACAGATGATGAGTGGGGAACAGATGATGAGTGGGCAACAAATGATGAGTGGACAACAGATGATGAGTGGGCAACATATGATGAGTGGACAACAGATGATGAGTGGACAACAGATGATGAGTGGACAACAGATGATGAGTGGGCAACATATGATGAGTGGACAACAGATGATGAGTGGGTAACAGATGATGAGTGGGTAACAGATGATGAGTGGGTAACAGATGATGAGTGGGTAACAGATGGTGAGTGGGCAACAGATGATGAGTGGGCAACAGATGATGAGTGGGTAACAGATGATGAGTGGACAACATATGATGAGTGGACAACAGATGATGAGTGGGCAACATATGATGAGTGGGCAACATATGATGAGTGGACAACAGATGATGAGTGGGTAACAGATGATGAGTGGGTAACAGATGATGAGTGGGTAACAGATGGTGAGTGGGCAACAGATGATGAGTGGGCAACAGATGATGAGTGGACAACAGATGATGAGTGGGCAACATATGATGAGTGGACAACATATGATGAGTGGACAACATATGATGAGTGGACAACATATGATGAGTGGACAACAGATGGTGAGTGGGCAACAGATGATGAGTGGGCAACAGATGATGAGTGGGCAACAGATGATGAGTGGGTAACAGATGATGAGTGGGCAACAGATGATGAGTGGGTAACAGATGATGAGTGGGTAACAGATGGTGAGTGGACAACAGATGATGAGTGGGCAACATATGATGAGTGGACAACAGATGATGAGTGGGTAACAGATGATGAGTGGGTAACAGATGATGAGTGGGTAACAGATGTTTGGCGAGTAACAGATGTTTGCCGAGTAACATATGTTTGCCGAGTAACATATGTTTGCCGAGTAACAGATGTTTGGCGAGTAACAGATGTTTGGCGAGTAACAGATGTTTGGCGAGTAACAGATGTTTGGCGAGTAACAGATGTTTGCCGAGTAACAGATGTTTGCCGAGTAACATATGTTTGCCGAGTAACATATGTTTGCCGAGTAACAGATGTTTGGCGAGTAACAGATGTTTGGCGAGTAACAGATGTTTGGCGAGTAACAGATGTTTGGCGAGTAACAGATGTTTGGCGAGTAACAGATGTTTGCCGAGTAACAGATGTTTGGCGAGTAACAGATGATGAGCGGGCATCATAGATGAAGATGTACAAGAACTATGTAGCGGAAATTGAAGACTAAGGACAAGGGACGAAGACGAGTTCAGACATATTATTATACCTGCTGCAAGAAATCGTCTTAGCTAGTCAGTCTGAGAGGAATCAGTGACATGGAAACATGGGAGAGATCAGTGACATGGGAACATGAGAGAAATCAGTGATGGGAACATGAGATAAATCAGTGACATGGGAACATGAGAGAAATCAGTGACATGGGAACATGAGCGTAAACTGATACAATACAACATAAGCTGACACATTTGTTTCTGTGTTGGTTATCACGGTGTAGGCAGAAGAATATTTTGCGTTGTATCGTGGTTTACTAATTATATGCGATATACGCAACTTTCAACGTATATAAATTGTTATACTAGAACAACTTCAAAGGAGAATATGATAACGGCAGTACTTTATCAAGGGCAGTACTCTAACCCAGGGGTCGGCAACATATGGCACGCGTGCCACACTTGGCACGCCAAGCAATTTCAAATGGCACGCAGACTCTTCACGTTTCCAAATTATTACATCTGTTTGAAGAAAATTGCTCTTCTTTCAGCTTTTGGATCAACCTATTCGTGTAATCAAATTTTCTCTCACATGAAAGCAGTGCTAAATCCACAGCGTAGTCGCCTAACACCTGAACATTCAGAAAATTGTGTCAAACTCAAAGTGACAAAGTATGTTGTCGATATTGAGCAACTGGCCAAGACCATGGAAGGGCAAGGCTCCCATTAATAATAAATACGTTTTTTTAATCTTTCAAGAAACTCTATTTCTTTTAATGTTGTTTACATATTATTGAATATCACTATATATTAATTAATTAAGATATAAAAATAAAATATATGGTAAAATAAGAATATTGACCTCGACTTGTATAAAATGATATGTGATGTTGGCACTCTGAATAGTTTGAAACCTTAAGTTGGCACAAAGTTAGCAAAAGGTTGCCGATCCCTGCTCTAACCAATGCAGTACTCTAACCAAGGCAGTACTGTAACGAAAGAAGTACTCTAACCAAGGCCGTACTCTAACCAAGCTATTTCATCACAACTTTCTGTGCTGATGTTTTTCTAATGTACATAATCATTAAATGTCCGTAATTTGGAGTGGCCCGAAAGGAAAGTAAATAATAGTGTAAATAACACTGTTAACTCTCGACGTATGTCGTAAGAGGCGACTAAGGAGGTCATGAGATGGAGTTCTCTGTCCCATCAGATATCTCAGCAAAGCTGTAAAACACAACACAGCGTATTATGTTCCCGTGACTAATCTGCAGGAGTTTGAGAACGAACGCAGAAGAAGAAGAAGAAAATAATCATTGTTATATCAATATATTTTTTTCACCATCTATCTCTCTACACTCTTTCAAGCACTTCTCTCACTCTCCCTCCCTCGCATTCATGCTCTCACCACCCATTTCTTCTTGCTTACACAGTGAACTGCTGCTAAATCCACATTGATAAACATAATTGGATATAATTGCTTATCACAAGACATTCTCCGCTATTATATGATTAAAATCACCGACATCAGATGCCAAAACTAATGTGAACGAAAGAACGCAAATAAAGATATCGGCTCAGTTTATGCTCATACAAGATGTCAGATCAATACGGTCACAAATATGGGACTTGTTTTCTCGTTTGCACAATCAGAACAGAGTCTGGAATCTCCGAACATTAGCTTTATTATATATGCATACTATTTTTATATTATCCAGATCAGTTTTCACAGTACGATGATAACTTTGTCTGTATCATATGTCCCTGACATTATGTGCAAATTAGTAGTCAGAAGACAGGTCTGATCATTTATCGTCTGTTTCCTGACATTATGTCTAAGTTAGTAGTCAGAAGACAGGTCTGATCATTTATCGTCTGTTTCCTGACATTATGTCTAAGTTAGTAGTCAGAAGACAGGTCTGATCATTTATCGTCTGTTTCCTGACATTATGTCTAAGTTAGTAGTCAGAAGACTGGTATCATCATTTATCGTCGCCCGTGTATTGCCAGGGCCCGAAAGGGGAGCAAAGAATAGCAACACTGTTTACCTTCCACGCATGTCGTAAAAGGCGACTAAGGAGGTTCTGGCAATCTTCTTCTTGGCCAATATTTTGTGTTATTGCCCTGGCATTTCCAATATGGTCGTTCTTATGCTGTCATCGTTTGATTTCACCAAAATATTTTTTTTCTTAAAAGAACCTAGTTATTTAGACAACTTTCCTTTTTTTCAATTCTCTCAGAGTTTCCATATTGGTCATTAAAAAAACACAACTTTAGTATATAAATAAAATATATAGATAAATCGAATCCAATATATCGATTTAATGGCCTTCATCAGAAAATAAAGAAATATAATAAAATAAAAAAAGATGAAGTTAATAATCTAAGACAAAAATGTGGAACAAAACTTTGAAAGTATTAATTTATTCACTCAAATATGTGGGTGTGTGTGCTAGCGTGTGGGAGTGTGTATGTGTGTGGGAGGGAAAGAGAACACGTTGTGCAATGAGCTCTCTTATTTACTAGAAACTGAAAGTAAACTAATATGGCAATACAAATACATTATTTTAAGGGGAGAGTAATTTGTGCTGAATGAGCAAAGTAAACAACAGAATTATTCTGATTCTCAAGATCGTTAAGGTTGACATATTTAAAACTCAAACACAGTGTTTGTATTCGCAATCAATGCCCAAGTAAGTCGGCGTGTGATCAATGCCCATGTCTGTAATGGTACGAACAATGTCCAGGCCTTGTCTTGGTACGAACAATGTCCAGGCCTTGTCTTGGTACGAACAATGTCCAGGCCTTGTCTTGGTACGAACAATGTCCAGGCCTTGTCTTGGTACGAACAATGTCCAGGCCTTGTCTTGGTACGAACAATGTCCAGGCCTTGTTTTGGTACGAACAATGTCCAGGCCTTGTCATGGTACGAACAATGTCCAGGCCTTGTCTTGGTACGAACAATGTCCAGGCCTTGTCTTGGTACGAACAATGTCCAGGCCTTGTCGTGGTACGAACAATGTCCAGGCCTTGTCTTGGTACGAACAATGTCCAGGCCTTGTCTTGGTACGAACAATGTCCAGGCCTTGTCTTGGTACGATCAATGTCCAGGCCTTGTCTTGGTACGAACAATGTCCAGGCCTTGTTTTGGTACGAACAATGTCCAGGCCTTGTCTTGGTACGATCAATGTCCAGGTCTGTTACAGTACGATCAATGTCCAGGTCTGTTACAGTACAATCAATGTCCAGACCTATTACGGTACAATCAATATCCAGACCTGTTACGGTACAATCGATGTCCGTACCTCGTTGATACACCGTTGATACACGATAGATACATGTTGATACACATGTCTGATACATCGTTGATACACATGTCTGATACATCGTTGATACACAATAGATACATGTCTGATACATCGTTGGTACACAATAGATACATGTCTGATAGACCGTTCATACACGATAGATACATGTCTACTACATGCATCTTATACTAAATTTATCAGTTACGTTCCCCAATCCTCCGTTGGTTGTGGTTCTTTCAGAAATGACACATTTTCTTCTCCTGGTTTATCACTCTGTGAAGATGTATAACCTTTCGAATATGCATACCTTAGGTCTGCATACCTTACAAGAATGTCTCCAGTATGCAGACCTGAGAAACAAGACATGGCCCACCCCAATCAGCGTCGAAGAGAAACTGTATAGCACAGCAGAAACTCTAAAACAGACAGCAGCCTATAGCATAGAATCCGGAGTCACAACCTGACTGAATGATGATCTATAACATATAATCTGGAGTCACAACCTGACTGAGTGATGATCTATAACATAGAATCTGGAGTCACAACCTGACTGAGTGATGATCTATAACATAGAATCTGGAGTCACAACCTGACTGAGTGATGATCTATAACATAGAATCTGGAGTCACAACCTGACTGAATGATGATCTATAACATAGAATCTGGAGTCACAACCTGACTGAATGATGATCTATAACATAGAATCTGGAGTCACAACCTGACTGAGTGATGATCGCCGAAAAAGAAGAATGAATATGTACATTGATATTTCTATCACTTTCTGAATATGTACATTGATATTTCTATCACTTTCTGAATATGTACATTGATATTTCTATCACTTTCTGAATATGTACATTGATATTCTGAACGTGTGCGGTGTCTTTGAAAGAGACAATCTTTAATAAATAAAAATCATTAATTAAACCGTTTTCCAGGTATAATAGCTAAGCCGCTCACATTGTCCGCTAGAGGTCACATATTCGAATCTCTTTCCTGTTTACAAAGTGGATTTTGTTCGAAGTCACCCGGGAATTACTGCTTGAAGGTGTGAAGTAATGTACTATGAATTGTTCTGTCGGGAACCGGAATACCTCTGTGTTGTGAGGGACGAAATGCTTGTTGAAGTAACCCGAATACAATGAAGTCAGCCCTCTACACTTTTTAGACCTTTCATTAGCTGGTAAATTGCAGCAGGTGCTTCAGTGTATTGTTGCTGAGATACGTTTCAAGTAAGAATGAGGTAATAGTACAAATCTGCACTTTATAAAAGTGCTATCAAAAATGGTGACAAATAACAATTATATCGCTTACATACCACAGAAGTGATAGCTTACAATTATATCGCTTACATACCACATAAGTGATAGCTAGCAATTATGTCGCTTACATACCACAGAAGATCACAATCGATTAAGTCATGTATATTTGAAGATTTACTGGCGATGTGTTTTGTGAACAAGATCGATAAGTTTATGGAGATTTTACAATTGGGATTGAGAAATATGTAAGCTATTGTTTTGTTTTGTTTTATCGATTTGAAATACTTCCTAGTTCATCAGGCACTTACCTCAGCCTCAGCCTAATATTTTTTTTTTCCAATATCGCATGAGAAATATATAAACAAATTATCTGTAAAGTTTTACCGAAGAAACTCAGGCCTAGAACATTCGATTATTTCTGGGTGTTGTTCTCTGAAAACTAAGATGCTACTTACAGATTATAATGTAAAAAAATAGAGTGGGAGAGAATGTTTACATGTCTCCGGGAATAAATGCGTGTATTTCTGTATCTGATTGGAGTTTGTGCCCTTTGAAGATGCGACCAATGTTTGAACATACGAAAAGGTTACCGGAAATCTGCGAGATGTGACCTTACATAAATGTCGCATGAAGTGAAAATAAAAGTAAGGAAAATAATCAAACAGATAAGAGAACTAACTTATCTGTTCCACATGGACATTCGTTTGTCTGGGCACCCTTATCCACTAAAGGCGAACATGTAAATCTGATGTGATCAGTTCAAAGTCGACAGATTTACTCTGTTGTTGCGTATGCCTGTATTGTGTGTATGATTTCGTTTCTAATCAATATCCGTATGTTTATCTCACTGCGATGTATAATGGTTGTTTATGTTGTTATACATATCTAGGTAAAATGATAACAGCAGATGCAAGAAGTTCAACAGAAATAAGATGCAGAATAGGACAGGCAAAAACAACATTCAGAAAAATGAAATATATATTGTGTAATATGACCTTGTCATTAGAGGTGAGAAAGAGAGTTCTGCAGTGCTATATAACCCCTTTACTAACATATGGGTGCGAGTCTTGGACAATAAACAAACTGGAAAGTGGGAGATTAGAGGCAACAGAGATGTGGTTCTACAGAAGAATGCTGAGAATACCATGAACTGCCAGAAAAACTAATGTAGAGGTGTTAAAAGAGTCGAATGCGAAACGGACCTTAATCAACAATATAAGAAAAAAATAATCTTTTTTTGGCCACTTCATGAGACAGGCAGGTTTAGAGAATATAGTCACAGCAGGCAAAATTGAAGGCAACATAGACAGAGGGCGACAACGTGAGAAAATATTAAACAGTTTGACAGCCTTGCACGGCAAGGAAACAACAACGACCTTGATACATACTAATGTGGGCAGAGAGCTGTGGAGAGCCATGACCGCCTACGCCAGCCGGCATGGCACCTAATGATGATAATGAATCTTTCATTTGTGTTACATTGTAATGCCTTCTAGCATAGAGATGCAGTTTCTGAACTATATTTCCCAGAGTTATCTGCCAGAGTCAATTTGCTGTGTTTTCGAAATCTGAAAGCTTGCTGTTTAATCTTTCGTGACTGCATGTTTTCCTGTGAAGGTAGATTTTCTATGGGTTGTGGAAATAAAGGTCGCTTTGCCATAGCAGACACGGCGAAGACACAGCGACATGTACCGAAAGGATTTTGATTGTGTCACCAGGCCCAGGAGACACACGGACATCTGAAGTTATTGTCAGGCCTCGGTGACACACTGATATCTAAAGTCATTGTCAACCCTCAGTGACACACTGACATCTGAAGTTATTGTCAGGCCTCTGTAACACACGGTCATCTGAAGTTATTGTCAGGCCTCGGTGACACACTGACATCTGAAGTTATTGTCGTGTCTCTGTGACACATGGACATCGGAAGTTACTATCAGAAACCGGTGACACATGGTCATCTGAAGTTATTGTCAGGCCTCGGTGACACATTGACATCTGAAGTTATTGTCAGGCCTCGGCGACACACTGACATCTGAAGTTATTGTCAGGCCTCGGTGACACACTGACATCTGAAATTATTGTCATACCTCTGTGACACACGGACATCTGAAGTTATTGTCAGGCCTCGGTGGCACTGACATCTGAAGTTATTGTCAACCCTCAATGATACACTGACATCAGAAGTTATTATCAGGCCTCGGTGACACACGGACATCTGAAGTTACTATCAAACACCAGCGACATTTACATCTGTAGTTACTATCAGTCACCGACGACATATGGACATCGGAAATTACTCTCAAACACCGACGACATATGAACATCGGAAGCTATATTTTATTATTTCTTAGCAAAACGTAACACTCCAAAACTTGAGTTCTGACCTCAAACAAACATCGTGAGAAAACACCACGCACTCACCAGCAGATACACGAGAACGGTCACTGACAAACATGGCTCCCTCTTATCTCGGCTCCCTCTTAGAACAAAGACGCAGTATGTCACTTGACCTGTGGACGCCATTAGAAGTGTTTACTCTCTTACATTTAGTTAGAAAGCACATATGGTCAACGATCATTTTCCGCCATTGTGGATTCCTGTTTAATCCTATTTTCTAAAACTGCACTGTGTCTACTTTTATGTGTCTACTTTTATGTGTCTACTTTTATGTGTCTAATTTTGTGTGTTTATTTTTATTGGTCTACTTTGGGGAGGGGTGTGGTTGAGTCCACGTATTCCTTTTTCTACTGCTTGTTCTAGTTCTTCTTCTTCTGCGTTCGTTCTCAAACTCCTGCAGATTATCAGGATGTAGTCCGGAGAACAGAATGCGTTGTGTCATGGTTTACAACACTGCTGCGATATATGCGCCTTACGGCCTGACACATCCGACTTCAGCATGGCTTTGGGTCACTGACCCTATATGGGACGGAACAGCCAACTCCATCCCATAACCTGCTTAGTCGCCTCTTACAACATGCATGGAAGGTAAGCAGTGTTGCTATTCTTTTCCCCTCTTTCAGGCCTCGGCAACACACGGGCGCCTGTTCTAGTTAACAGTACACTTGAATTCACTGTTGTTGTTTCCCTCCCTGTGTCTAGTATCTGTGTCCATTCTTTTTGTTCTCAGTTCTGTTTTGTGGTTCTAAATATGCACCATATGGTTCACAAGAGGATCACACTCCCAAGAGAATCGACCTCTCCAATGGGTCACGCTATTAAGAGGGTTATACTCCTAAGGGGGATACAGATATTTTCTGTGTCAACAGGGAGATATACATTTGAAATTTAGGGACATCGACCCGTATTGGATGCCTCACTTATGTTGCCTCACTTATGTTGCCTCACTTATGTTGCCTCACTTATGTGCTTTTTTTAGTGATGTTAGCATACACTTCTTATCATGCACACATACACACACACGCAATCATTATGATGTCATACACACGCACACAGTCCTTATTATGTCACACACACACACACACAGTCCTTATTATGTCACACACACACACTCTTTCTTATGAAATATACACACATCCCTTCTTATGCCATACACACATAGTCCATCTGATGTCCTACACACACACTTCGTCTTATATCATACACATACTCCGTCTTATGGCATATATACACACTCTTTTGCATTGCATACACTCACTCCTTATTACATACACACTCCCTATTATACACACACACTCCTTGTTGTATAAACACACTCCGTATTACATACAATCCTTATTACATACACACTCCCTATTATACACACACACTCCTTGTTGTATAAACACACTCCGTATTACATACAATCCTTATTACATACATAAACGGTAACGGTAGGTCCCATGGCATCTGCCGTCGGAGATGAAGATAACTCTTCATGTACTAAGCCGCAGCAACTATTAGGTGGGGTGGCCAGTTCCCTTCCTTGCTGTTTTTACCCCTTCCCCCTAACTCATGCTTCATGCACTCATTTACAGCTAAGTCGACTGGAGGAGTGGTAGTTTCCAGTGAGGAAATCACAACCCGGATTTATTGTTGTCCGAACGTGTTTTCGAACCTGGCACGCTGTAGCCTGATGATAAACAAGCAAGCCCACTATCAACTATTGCATGCACACACTCCTTATTACATACACTCCTTATTGCATACATACACTCCTTATTACATACACTCCTTATTACATACACTCCTTATTACATACACTCCTTATTGCATACATACACTCCTTATTACATACACTCCTTACTACATTCACACACTCTTTATTACATACACATACTTCTTATTACATACACTCCTTACTACATTCACACACTCTTTATTACATACACATACTTCTTATTACATACACACACACTCCTTATTACATACAAACACTCCTTATTACACACACTCCTTACTACATTCACACACTCTTTATTACATACACATACTTCTTATTACATACACACACACTCCTTATTACATACATACACTCCTTATTACATACATACACTCCTTACTACATTCACACACTCCTTACTACATTCACACACTCTTTATTACATAAACATACTTCTTATTACATACACACACTCTTTATTACACACGCACACTCCTTATTACATACATACACTCCTTATTACATACATACACTCCTTACTACATTCACACACTCCTTACTACATTCACACACTCTTTATTACATAAACATACTTCTTATTACATACACACACTCTTTATTACACACGCACACAGTCCTTATCATGTCACATACACACACTCTTTATTACATACACACACTCTTTATTACATACGCACACTCCTTATTATATACACACTCTTTATTTCATACATCATCATCAAGTGACATATTTTTTCCAGAACGTAGTCTTCCTATGAATCTCTTGAATTCTCCGCGGTCTTGAACAAGTTGCCCTGCATCTTCCAGTGACATGCGCAGGCCTTCTTGAATGTCTTTTGTCCAACGGCGTCTTGGTCGACCTTTGCCCCTGTTGCCTCCTATCATCCCCTCCATTAACACTCTCTCCATGCCGTCGTGTCTCTTAATGTGACCGAAAAAAACTAGCTTTTTCTTTAATATAGTGTTCAGAAGCCAGCTTTCCTGGACGTTAATTGTTCATATCACCTCCTGGTTTGTTTTCTTCCCTGTCCATGGTATTCCCAACACTCTTCTATAACACTTTAATTCAAATGATGTTATTCTCTTGGCCACTGCTTTGTTTAGTGTCCATGCCTCACATCCATATGCCACAGGAAATACACATGTTCGTAGTAAACACAATTTGGTTCTTATGTTAGTACCTTGCCATAGTTTCTTTATCTGTTTTAATTTTGCCAGCGCCATTGCCGTTCTTCTCTTGATCTCAACTGCGCAGTCCCCCGCATTGTTTATATTAGTTCCTAAATAATCAAAATGTGTCACTTCTTCCAAATTGCAGTTCTCAATATTAATTTTGGGTCTTGATTTAGTTTTGTCAGTTGCCATTATTTTTGTCTTTTTCATATTTAAGAACAAGTTTTGCTGTTCGCTAAACTTTTGGTTTGACTTAATTATGTTCAGTAGGTCGTGTTCGTTTGTTGTTAATAGCACTGTGTCGTCTGTATATCTAATTTCTGATATCTGCAGCCCTCCTATATTTATGGGTCTGAAATCAGGCTTCATTGATTCTTGTCTAACTTTTCTCATTATATTTTCCATATAGATGTTGAACAAGAATGGAGACAAGGTACATCCTTGTCTTACTCCTTTCTGTACATTGAACCACTCCGATCTTGCACCTTTAACTTTTACCGCTGCTTCTTGATCTTTATACAGCTCTGCTATTAGTCGTGTAATGTGTCATACATACACTATGTATTATATACATAAACTCCTTATTACATACATACACTCCTTATTACACATACACTCCTTATTACATACATATTCCTTATTACATACACACTCCATATTACATACACTCACTCCTTATTAAATGCACACCGTATTACATACGCACACTCCGTATTACATACACACACTCTTTATTACATACACACTCCTTATTACATACAATCACTCATTATTTACACTCACTTCTTATTACATACACACACGCCATGTCTTATTGCACATACTCACGTTTCTATCACATACACACTTCGTTTATTAATATCACACTCTCCCCTTATCTCTTCACACGAAAATGTAATTCTCACACACTTGTCACACATTAAATCCTTGTGTGTTCTGTTCACAATCCTCACACACATGTCACACACTTGTCACACATTACATCCTTGTGTGTTTTGTTTACAATCCTCACACACTTGTCACACACTTGTAACACATTACATCATTGTGTCTTTTGTTTACAATCCTCACACACTTGTCACACACTTGTCAAACACTTGTCACACACTTGCCACACACTTGTCACACACTTGTCACACATGATATCCTTGTGTGTTTTGTTCACACTCCTCACACACTTGTCACACACTTGTCACACATGATATCCTTGTGTGTTTTGTTCACACACTTGTCACACACATGTCACACATGATATCCTTGTGTGTTTTGTTCACACTCCTCACACACTTGTCACACACTTGTCACACATGATATCATTGTGTGTTTTGTTCACAATCCTCACACACTTGTCACACACTTGTCACACATTTGTCACATACTTGTCACACATTACATCCTTGTGTGTTTTGTTCACAATCCTCAAACACTTGTCACACACTTGTCACACATGATATCCTTGTGTGTTTTGTTCACAATCCTCACACACTTGTCACATACTTGTTACATACTTGTCACACACTTGTCACGCACTTGTCACACATGATATCCTTGTGTATTTTGTTCACACTACTCACACACTTGTCACACAAATGTCACACACTTGTCACACATGATATCTTTGTGTGTTTTATTCACATTCCTCACATACTTGTCACATACTTTTCACACACTTGTCACACATGATATCCTTGTGTATTCTGTTCACAATCCTCACACACTTGTCACATACTTGTCACACACTTGCCACACACTTGCCACGCACTTGTCACACACTTGTCACACATGATATCCTTGTGTGTTTTGTTCACAATCCTCACACACTTGTCACACATTTGTCACACACTTGTCACATACTTGTCACACATTACACTCTTGTGTGTTTTATTCACAATCCTCACACACTTGTCACACACTTGTCACGCACTTGTCACACATGGTATCCTTATGTATTTTGTTCACACTCCTCACACACTTGTCACATACTTGTCACACATTACACTCTTGTGTGTTTTATTCACAATCCTCACACACTTGTCACACACTTGTCACACACGATATCCTTGTGTGTTTTGTTCACAATCCTCACAGACTTGTCACATACTTGTCACACACTTGCGACACACTTGTCACACATGATATCCTTGTGTATTTTGTTCACACTCCTCACACACTTGTCACACACTTGTTACACACTTGTCACACACTTGCCACAGACTTGTCACACACTTGTCACACATGATATCCTTGTGTATTTTGTTAACAATCCTCACACAATTGCCACACACTTGTCACACATGATATCCTTGTTTGTTTTGTTCACAATCCTCACACATTTGTCACACACCTGTCACACATGATATCCTTGTGTGTTTTGTTCACACTCCTCACACTCTTGTCACACACTTGTCACACTCTTGTCACACACTTGCCACACACTTGTCACATACTTGTCGCACATTACATTCTTGTGTGTTTTGTTTACAATCCTCACACACTTGCCATACACTTGTCACACACTTGTCACATACTTGTCGCATATTACATTCTTGTGTGTTTTGTTCACAATCCTCACACCCTTGTCCCACACTTGTCACACATGATGTCCTTGTGTGTTTTATTCACACTCCTCACACACTTGTCACACATGATGTCCTTGTGTGTTTTATTCACACTCCTCACACACTTGTCACATACTTGTCACATACTTGTCACACATTACATCCGTTAGTGTTTTGTTCACACTCCTCACACACTTGTCACATACTTGTCACACACTTGTCACGCACTTGTCACACATGATATCCTTGTGTATTTTGTTCACAATCCTCACACACTTGTCACATACTTGTCACAGACTTGTCACAAATTACATCCTTGTGTGTTTTGTTCACAATCCTCACACACTTGTCATTCACACACTTGTCACACATTACATCCTTGTGGGTTTTGTTCACGAAGCGTATTGAATCAAATCCGTCCTAATATATGCATTCCTTATCACTAGTTACATGCAGCGTCATTCATCTTGTCTGATCTGATTTTTCATTGGCTGGTGGTATGCACAAAATACAATGAAATGGATGGATCAGTCGCAACAGCCAAGATGAACGAGACTATGTCTGACTAGTTGACAAGACCTATTTAAGAGAAGGCCTTGACTGAAATTAAAACAGTTCTAGTACAAACTAAAACATGGCTCATCTTGCACGACCATCTGATGTTTACAAGTAAAGGAGCCTTCGCATAATCGATATTTGTAGGCCAAGGTCGCTGTCCCAGTTTATGTTGCCAAACGACAACTTCTGCATAATATTAAGTGAGCTGTGTATGCATATTTTATTCACATAATTAAAGAAGTTAGATGTAGGAAGTTTGACTTACGGTCTGGGTGCAAAATTGAAAGCTGCGGGATTAGAACTCCGTACTTTGGCCGTCACAAATTGTGTGCTGTGACTGTCGCTATCATGGTAATCCTTGGATATTAGCGCACTGGAGTGCCTCATTTTTGGTTCTAAAGATACATCCATAAACCTCCCTTACAGAACCATGCCTAGAGACCAACCTTACATGAGTACGTGTGTCACCTCATTTACACAACTGAAAAAACATGTGCTTAATTTTTGTCTGAAGGACTATGAGCTGTCAAGAGCTACCTGCTCACAGATAACGGTATTATTTTGTTTTTGTCTGAATGACTGTGAACTGTCAATAGCTACCTGCTCACAGATAACGGGATTATTTTTTTGTCTGAAGGACTGTGAGCTGTCAAGAGCTACCTGCTCACAGATAACGGTATTATTTTGTTTTTGTCTGAATGATTGTCAACTGTCAATAGCTACCTGCTCACAGATAACGGGATTATTTTTTTGTCTGAAGGACTGTGAGCTGTCAAGAGCTACCTGCTCACAGATAACGGGATTATTTTTTTGTCTGAAGGACTGTGAGCTGTCAAGAGCTACCTGCTCACAGATAACGGGATTATTTTTTTGTCTGAAGGACTGTGAGCTGTCAAGAGCTACCTGCTCACAGATAACGGGATTATTTTTTTGTCTGAAGGACTGTGAACTGTCAAGAGCTATCTGCTCACAGATAATGGGATTATTTTTCATCAGCATCCATTTTGTTACACCAGAACAAAGAACAGAGACTCAAAGAAACAAACAGTAATCCTATTTGACCACATGTAAGTTCTCTAGACTATTATAGATTAACCTAATGATCTATCAAAAATAACTTTAGAAATTTTAAATAGACGGTCTATTACCAACAGTATGGTGCGGCGCACTGCGGAATTGTGTGAAATTAGACAGCTATCAGACAGGCAAAACATGGTACCCAAAAAAAGGAATTATTCCATCACAGATTATCACTGTCTGAAACAAAAACTCTCTATTGTCTATTGTCTTTCCCCAGGTGGTTTCTACTCCACTTTTGCCGTTAAGCGTAGGGGTGATTGGAGCTTGAGCTTGCGTTCTGAAGCCAGATGTGTGGTCTCGGCTGTGCTATGACTGTGTTTGTTGACGTTTTCTATCCATCTTTTTCGTGGTCTTCCTCTGGTTGTGTACGCTGATCTCATTTGGTTATATGCCTGTACGGGCAACTTGTCGAGATGCATTCTCATAATGTGGCCAACCCACTTGATCTGCTGGCTTTCTATGTAATCTGCACAAGGTATTATACCTATTCTTTCCCTGATATCTTCATTTCGTAATCTATCGAGCCTGGTGACCTCGGGGGCTTTCCTCAAGCATTTCATCGCACTTGTCACTATCTTTCTGTAAAGTAAAGATGAAAGAGACCAGGTTTTGGCACTGGTAACACCGTGTTGGTATGATTATACTGTAAATCATTTGTCTTTTAACTTTCCATCTCGATTTTTGGATGAAGAAGTAGTGGGGACAGTTGGTATGTTACTGCATTTACCTTTTGACATAAAATACTACCGAGATATTTGAACTCTGTTACTTGTTTTACTCCTATATTATCTATCTGTATGTTTAGTAGACTCGGTGTGCTGCATATTTTCATAGTTTCCATCTTTTGTGTATTGATCTTCATGTTGTATTTTCTACATGTTGCAGATAGTGAGTGAACATGATTTTGTAGTTGTTCTTCATTTTCATACATGAGGCTCTGATTTTCTGCGCAAAGTAGTTCATTTATTTCATTGTTTGGTTGATCTGAGTTGTCTTGTTCTGAGTCTGTGATGGTGTCCTCAACATTTTTTGCCTCTTTTATTATTCTGTCTATGTATATATTGAATAGCAAAGGTGAGAGCACGCAACCTTGATGCACTCCCGTTTTTGTATCAAATGCGTCTGTGATACCATCTGATGTTCTTACTACACATTGGCAGTTCTTATACAAAGCTCTTATAATTTCTAACAGTTATCCTTTAATACCATACATTTCTAGAGTTTCCCTTAGTACGTCTCTGTTGACTCTACCGAACGCTTTCTCTAGATCTATAAATATTGCGTTTAGTAAAACTCTCACTGAAAGAAAATACAAACACATGAATTCAGAGAACAGATATAAATTTTCACAAGACCCCTCCTAAAGCTGAACAGATCAAATTACCATCTTTAGGCTCCCAGCAGAACAATGTAGACTACAAGAATATCTCCACAAAATAAAGGTATTCCAAAAAGCAATGGTAATGTCATAAAGGTTTCCAGATCTCAGAAAACATTCTGCAGACATGTCCACTTTTCGACGACTTGAGGACTAAAAACTGACCCCTAGAGACAGATCTGAAGGTAAAGCTGTGGTGCAATCGTAAGGACTTCCTGGTGATGACTGAATTCATGGATTCCTGCCTATCGCTGACTTTTGAGCATAGGAAACAACTTACAAAAGAAGAAGAATATCTGAAACATGGTTATTAAAAGATAGAAGAGGATGAAGTTCAGATAACGCCGATATACTGATGTGTCGGGCCATCCAAGCATCAACGTATCAACGATGACAGCGTATCTCTTTTCTGTGTGCGACATCCTGCTGGAAATCTGGTATGACCATTGTCTCTGTTACAAGACACTACAGGTGGAAGTTTGAGAAGAAACCATAAAAACAGTTCAGGTAATTCCGTCAGAACTACATCTAAGATTATTGCAGTGAATAATTTAGTTATTAATACTACCATAGACAACTAGATATACACAAGTTTGTAAAATGTCACTTGTAAAACTTCACTCGTAAAATATCACGTGTAAAATATCATTTATAAAATGTCACTTGTAAAACGTAACCTGTAAAATGTCACTTGTAAAACGTAACGTGTAAAACGTCACTTGTAACGCGTCACACGGGCTCGGTTGTTACCACAAATAAGGGGGGGGGGAGGAGTGTTCACGTGCAATATTTACCAAGTCTTTCTTCAGAATTATGGCCTTCTATAGTATAAGACCTACTGTCTAATTGGTAATCAAGTCTTCTTAGTAACTCATTTAACTATTCTCTTAATATTCATTGGCTGTCACAGATGATATAATCATAGTAACCAATGAAAATCATTAGTCACAAGAACCAGTAAGAATGCTAAATTTCCAACTAACAACTAGGTCTTATATTGTAGACGGTCATGTCCAGAATAGACCTTCTTGCTGATCTCACGCAGTTACTCATTTTAGCTGATGTGACTGTCTTGTTCATCGATTAGAATTGCCAATAAAAAGCAAGGGTCAATTCTGACCTTTTTCTGCATCCGTTCTCAAACTTCTGTAGATTAGTAGGATGTAGATCGAAGAGCGGTATGCTTTGTGTCATGGTTTACAGCATTGATGCGATATCTGCATATTTCGACTTGACACATTCGGCTTTAGCACGGTTTTGGGTCGCTTTGACTCTATATGGGATGGGACAGCCTCCACCCCATAACCTCCTTAATCGCCTCTTACGACATGCATGGCAGGTAAGCAGTGTTGTTTTTCTCTGCTGCCGTCTCGGGCCCAACACAAGGGCAGAAGGCACATTCTGATAAACAAATACACGGTGTCCATATAGTGACATAAAAGGGCAATTCAGAATGGTTCCCTTTCATTACTGGTGTTAAACAAGGCTGTCCTATGTTACCATTACTATTCAATATTACAATTGACTGGGCTATGAGAAAAAACACATCCAACGCAAATTTAGGAATCAAATGGATAAATAAAACAACATTAGAAGACCTGGATTTTGCCGATGATCTTGCACAATTGAGTGAAAACCATCAAGATGCACAAATAAAAACTGATAGATTAAAACTCATCGCAGGACAAATAGGTCTCCAAATCAACTTATCAAAAACGAAAATTATGGACTTCACCTATTCACCTAACGCAATTACTTTAAATGGATAACAACTTGAAAAGGTACACAAATTCTCCAATCTAGGAAACAAATTAACACTCGACGGTGATATCATGTCAGAAATTATAACTCGCATTGCCCTAGCATCAAGTGCCTTTAACAGATTGTCTAATATCTGGAGGCCAACGTCAATCAGCACACGCATGAAAATGCGCTTATTTAATTCCTGCGTTGTTCCGGTGCTATCATATGGATGTAAGACCTGGAAAAGATCTTTATCTTCAGAAAATAAATTACTGAGTTTCGAGAACAAATGTCTTCGTAGGATAACTAACACCCATTGGAGTGAATTCAAATCGAATGATAAAATCAGAGAAGAGACACATCAAAATTTCATCACAGATGTTATCAGAAAACGCCGTTGGAACTACATCGGGCATGTCCTACGCGCAGACATCAACAGAATACACCACCAATCTCTTAAATGAATACCTACAGGAAAAAAAGCAAGGGGTAGACCAAAAGAAACACGCAGAAGAAAAATACTTAGATAAAATAAAGTAATCAATATCCATACTATTCAAGAACTGCACAGAATAGCTTTGAACAGACAGAATTGGAGAGATCTGACCTCTGCGCTAACTTCAGCGCAAAAGGAAAATTAATGAATGAATGAATTAATGAATATAGTGACATGGAACTGATTTGAATTGAAGTAAAATGCAACGTCATTTTTACTTCATGGTTCGAACTCCGTTTAACTATACACCATAATAGTAATGCTATTTGCAGATGTTTCAGTACTTCTTCTTCTTCTTCAGCGTTCATTGTCAATCTCCCGCTGGATATCTCTTGTAACAGGACAATGGTCCTACTATATTTCCAGCAGGATGTAGTCCAGAGAATGGAAATGCGTTGTGTCGCCGTTTTATTTGCGCCAATGGCCCGACACATCCGTCTTCGGTGGGTTTTAGTATTTGATCTACTTCTAACTAAACCATGACGGATATTTCCGACAACTTTTGTGAATAGAGTTGTAATGTGAAAAACTACATAAAATAAGACAGACAATAACAGTATATATTTCAGGCGGGGATACAAAAGTTTGACCAGCAATATATTCACGACAAAGTAGTTATTAATTTGACACCCCTATATACGTGTCGCTTCGTGATATCAGCAAGCAGGACTGACTATCCTGGTGAAAGGCTTGATATACACATAGATTATACATTTTCCAGTTATACTCGCGAAAAAATCTTCATAGACGTGACATCCTGGAACGGCTTCTTGACAACCAACAAGTTTTTGTAAAACTGTAGCATGACCTTACATATATCTAAACGACCGTGACACCACTATATATTTACAACTGCCTCTCTGATATGTGTTCGAGCAAGCCTTTCTTCAGAATAATTCCGCCTCGAAGATTCCAAAACAGCGTCACTAATCTTAGAAAACCGTCATTGATCATTGCTGACTTGCGTATATTTTATAAGACGCCACTGATCATTGCTGACTTGCATATATTTTATAAGACGCCACTGATCATTGCTGACTTGCGTATATCTTATAAGACGCCACTGATCATTGCTGACTTGCATATATTTTAGAAGACGCCACTGATCATTGCTGACTTTTGTATATACTTTGTGTGAAAAACCAAAACACAAGTCGGTTGAACAAATTAGCGAAACTATGCGAGCAAGACTATCCTAAAAAAATGACATTGTTCCATTGGTTTATGTTTCTCTCACAAATTATTTGAAGTATATTCAATATAAAGGATTTTTAATTTGACTTATTGAGTTGTACCTAATCGCGACATAAGATATGTGGCTTTAGTGGAAAACAGCATTCTTCTTATTCTTCAGTGTTCGGGGTTCTTATTCGTCTTGCTAGATTTTTTATACCAGTCGCCAGGGCGAAGCTCCCAGTCTTGTCCAGGTCAGAGCTACTTTGTTTGTTGTTCGTTGAGTACTGGATTCGACTAGGCCATCTCGGGATGCCTAGTCATGTCACTTTCAACCTAGTCCTAAGAAGGACTTTTTGGTTATATCGCGACGCTGGGTGCGGACAGGGAACTGACGAAAAGTTCTTGAGCCTTGGCGAAAATGACGAAAAGGCTGTCGAAAGTTTGCTGAAGCTTGCTTTTAATCCCGGGACGTACTGTGGATAAGAAGAGTCGTTTCTCTCTTGGAAGTTTCCAAGTCCACAGCAGGTTCCCACCTCAGCTGGAGATCGTCCGATCCTTGATAACTTAGCCAGATTGCTCTGTTGCCCGGGGTACTCCACGAGGAGGAGTATCAAGGTCTGAACCAGTATGATTCCTGGTCCTGGCGAGCACAGGTGCTCGCTTCTTCGTCTCTGCACCCCAGGTCAGAGCTACTTTTTCTTTCTTGTCGCTTTATACCCCTTAATGCCTTGCAACGTCAGGGGTAGAAGAGGTCTCTGGAGATGGCTTTTTTGTGTGCCTTTTTTATATATTTGCTTTCCTTGATTATTTTATTTCTTTAATCCATCATCAAATCCCCTCGCTTTGTATCCATCGTGTCTGTATAGTAATACTTTTTGAGGGCCCTATCTGATGGTATTCTGGAAGCGTGTGATATTCGCTTAACCTGCTGTATTCTGATGTAATCCAGGATTGGCATTGTATTTGTTAGTCGTCTGATGTTTTCATTTCTGATTCTGTCTCATATTGTTACTCCAAGAACTCTACGTAGATAGGTCATTTCTTTTGGAACAAGTTTTCCTTTGTCTGTTGTTGCTAGTATCCATGTTTGCCATTGGTAGCACAGTGGTGGTATGATGGTCGTTTTATATAGTACAGTTTTAGTATTTATGTTCACATGATTATTTTTTTTAAATAAAGAAAACATCTGTCCAGATCTGTACGATCTGTCTACGATGTCCAGGTCAGAGCGGCTGTCCGAAACTTCTTACCTCAGTTCAGCGTTGTCATGTCTTGATTCACAGTTCTTTGTAATCTGGACAGGCTTGGAGTATGTGTTTAGGGCATGTATACCTATTCCTATTCTAATTGATGAAAACCGTTGAGGATGGGGGGGGGGGGAGAGATAAGCAAAGCATGACAAATAAAGACTTGGACAGACAACATCAAGGTATGGAAAGGACAATATTTCCCTCACTCAACCGCATCATTGAAGATATAAATCGCTGTGGGTTTCTGTGTACTGAAGTATCCAATATGGTACCCCTACGACCATGACGGGTTATGGGTTTATAGATATGGATAGATGCCTATTCCGCATAGACATTCATTTGTGTGGGCCACCCTGATTCGGTGCAGGTGGTCCTGCAGTCTGCAGTGGCAAGCTCTAAATCGAAAGATGATTGGTCTGTTGTTGCGCATGAAGTTGCTACATGAGGTCTATAAATAGTTTCTGATCAATTTTGGTATCTTTCTTCCACTATCTATCTATCCATCCATCCATCTATCTATCCATCCATCTATTTATCTATCTATCTATCTATCTATCTATCTATCTATCTATCTATCTATCTATCTATCTATCTATCTATCCTATCTATCCTATCTATCCTATCTATCTATCTATCTATCTATCTATCTATCTATCTATCTATCTATCTATCTATCTATCTATCTATCTATCTATCTATCTATCTATCTATCTATCTATCTATCTATCTATCTATCTATCCAATCTATCCTATCTATCCTATCTATCTATCTATCTATCTATCTATCTATCTATCTATCTATCTATCTATCTATCTAATCTATCTAATCTATCTAATCTATCTAATCTATCTAATCTATCTAATCTATCTTATCTATCTTATCTATCTTATCTATCTTATCTATCTATCTATCTATCTATCTATCTATCTATCTATCTATCTATCTATCTATCTATCTATCTATCTATCTATCTATCTATCTATCTATCTATCTATCTATCCAATCTATCCTATCTATCCTATCTATCTATCTATCTATCTATCTATCTATCTATCTATCTATCTAATCTATCTAATCTATCTAATCTATCTAATCTATCTAATCTATCTAATCTATCTAATCTATCTTATCTATCTTATCTATCTTATCTATCTATCTATCCATCCATCCATCCATCTATCTATCTATCTATCTATCTATCTATCTATCTATCTATCTATCTATCTATCTATCTATCTATCTATCTATCTATCTATTTTCTATACTCTATGACCTTGTATGTCTTGCGGTGTTAGTGGTAGAAGAGTTCTCTGGAGATGGCTTTTATGTGTACTTTTTGTAAGCTTATTCCTGTGGCTTTTTTTATTTCTGTGATCCTTCTTTTACATGGTCTGCCTCTGGTTTTATAGCCGTGATGTCTATGCGCTCTGTTGGTAGTCTGGAAGCGTGTGAAAACCACTCGATCTGTTGAGATTGCTTGTAACCAAGCACTTGATCTGCTTGTAAACAAAGTTATAGTAAACGTAGAGCGACCTAACACAAAGGGCTTTTGACGTGATCAATATTCGACTAGATGTACCGCAACTGAGAGCTAAATAACTGTTACTGTTGGTCGTATGTTTTCTGTGTGCAGGAGAGAGACGATTAATGTTTGTGTCGACAGGTGTTTACTGTTTTTGTTAGTATGGCTTTATTGTTTTGTCCTTGAGAAGTGATTGCAGTGTGTATTGTTGGCTACGTGATTACTGTTTGTGTGCGAATGTGTATTAAGGTTTTTTTCAGAAAGATTATTGATTTTAGAAAGTTTAGTAGAAAAGGTATTGCTATTAGAAAAAGTATTGCTGCAACGAAGATTATTGCTGTTAGAAAGATTACTGATGTTAGAAAGATTACTGATGTTTGAAAGATTATTGCTGTTTGAAAGATTATTGCTGTTTGAAAGATTATTGCTGTTTGAAAGATTATTGCTGTTTGAAAGATTATTGCTGTTTGAAGGATTATTGCTGTTTGATAGATTATTGCTGTTTGAAAGATTACTGATGTTAGAAAAAACTATTGCTGTTACAAAGATTATTGCTGCTAGAAATAGTATTACTGTTAGAAAGATTATTGATGTTAGAAAGATTATTGCTATTAGAAAGAGTATCCGCAGAAGAAGAATATATCGGGCCATTGGCGCAAATAAAACGGCGACACAACGTATTTCCATTCTCTGGACTACATCCTGCCTGAAATCCTAATAGGACCATGGTCCTGCTACAAGAGAGATCCAGCGGGAGTTTGAGAATTAACATTGAAGAAGAAGAAGACGAAATATTATTTACTGTTTGTTGTAGAGCACAGATTTCCAAACTTTTCAGGCCACCGCCCACATTACAAGACACGACCCACATTACAAGACACGACCCACATTACAAGACACGACCCACATTACAAGACACGACCCACATTACAAGACAAGACCCACATTACAAGACATGACCCACATTACAAGACATGACCCACATTACAAGACATGACCCACATTACAAGACATGACCCACATTACAAGACATGACCCACATTACAAGACACGACCCACATTACAAGACACGACCCACATTACAAGACACGACCCACATTACAAGACATGATTGTTGTAAAGTCGCCCACATTACAAGACACGATTGTTGTAAAGTCGCCCACATTACAAGACACGATTGTTGTAAAGTCGCCCACACTACAAGACATGATTGTTGTAAAGTCGCCCACATTACAAGACATGATTGTTGTAAAGTCACCCACATTACAAGACACGACCCACATTACAAGACACAACCCACATTACAAGACATGACCCACATTACAAGACATGACCCACATTACAAGACATGACCCACATTACAAGACATGACCCACATTACAAGACACGACCCACATTACAAGACATGATTGTTGTAAACTCGCCCACATTACAAGACATGATTGTTGTAAAGTCACCCACATTACAAGACACGACCCACATTACAAGACACGACCCACATTACAAGACACAACCCACATTACAAGACACGACCCACATTACAAGACACGACCCACATTACAAGACATGATTGTTGTAAACTCGCCCACATTACAAGACATGATTGTTGTAAACTCGCCCACATTACAAGACATGATTGTTGTAAACTCGCCCACATTACAAGACATGATTGTTGTAAAGTCACCCACATTACAAGACACGACCCACATTACAAGACACGACCCACATTACAAGACACGACCCACATTACAAGACACGACCCACATTACAAGACATGATTGTTGTAAACTCGCCCACATTACAAGACACGACCCACATTACAAGACACGACCCACATTACAAGACACGACCCACATTACAAGACATGATTGTTGTAAAGTCACCCACATTACAAGACACGACCCACATTACAAGACACGACCCACATTACAAGACACGACCCACATTACAAGACATGATTGTTGTAAACTCGCCCACATTAAAAGACATGATTGTTGTAAAGTCGCCCACATTACAAGACACGATTGTTGTAAAGTCGCCCACATTACAAGACACGATTGTTGTAAAGTCGCCCACATTACAAGACATGATTGTTGTAAACTCGCCCACATTACAAGACATGATTGTTGTAAAGTTGCCCACATTACAAGACATGATTGTTGTAAAGTCACCCACATTACAATACACGACCCACATTACAAGACACGACCCACATTACAAGACACGACCCACATTACAAGACATGATTGTTGTAAACTCGCCCACATTACAAGACATGATTGTTGTAAAGTCGCCCACATTACAAGACACGACCCACATTACAAGACATGATTGTTGTAAAGTCGCCCACATTACAAGACACGACACACATTACAAGACATGATTGTTGTAAAGTTGCCCACATTACAAGACACGACCCACATTACAAGACACGACCCACATTACAAGACACGACCCACATTACAAGACACGATTGTTGTAAAGTCGCCCACATTACAAGACACGATTGTTGTAAACTCGCCCACATTACAAGACACGACCCACATTACAAGACACGATTGTTGTAAACTCGCCCACATTACAAGACACGATTGTTGTAAACTCGCCCACATTACAAGACATGATTGTTGTAAACTCGCCCACATTACAAGACATGATTGTTGTAAACTCGCCCACATTACAAGACATGATTGTTGTAAACTCGCCCACATTACAAGACATGATTGTTGTAAACTCGCCCACATTACAAGACATGATTGTTGTAAACTCGTCCACATTACAAGACATGATTGTTGTAAACTCGCCCACATTACAAGACATGATTGTTGTAAAGTCGCCATCCTCCCTTCCCTCCCCCCTCCCCATTATAAGTGTTTTATGCGTTCAAACGGTTTGATATTTTCTACGTAAATATCAACTAATCATATACTATTACTTAAGTCGTTAAATTATTGAAATATAAGTGGTCAATATAGACCTATGCTTCATCTTAAACACAGTTATTGCTATACAGATTTTGATGACACATTACCCCTGTGTAAATATTGTAAAGTGTATGCTGGAATAATATTATGTGCGCAGTTTCATTTAATGGTTAAAATATAAATATTGGAAAGACATGTTAAGAGATTGTATTACATTAGTAAGTGTCTTACTGTAATAATTAAAACACCATCAAATTTAATACAAAATACAGAGTGTTTGTAAAGTCTCGCTAAACTTTGTTATCCAAAATCCGCCTTTAGTGATGATTCCATGTCCAAACTGTCCACGAACATTTACAGCTGGAATAGGGCTCATTAACCATCTACGAACTATTATGTATGGTCATAATTCTAACTAAATTTTCAAAAGTGGATGTAAAAAATTGTCATCATCACTTGTGATGGACGAACACACACAACAATTTGTATGGAGAGAACATTTGAAAAAGGACGTACATGACGTCATCACAAAATGTGCTCCTCTGTCCTTCGTGATTCAATATGCAGTGAACGGCTGTCGTCTGGTGGAGTAATTCTTTGCACACAAAACAGAATGGTTAGTTAGTTAGTTAGTTAGTCGTCGGATCATCATCACTGCAAACTGGACACATCCATAGTTGCTCCGATCTCTCCTTGAGTGTATCCGCCATCACACTTCTGCTGACAGTACCGGTCCTATGCTGGTTGACCATCATTCTTCTGCGCCCTCCAAAATGTTCACCTCTAGCAACACCGCATCTCAATCCCTGATCTTTAATCCTAGCCATTGAAAAGGAATCATCATCCACATTAGTCTCACTCTCGCGTGTTATATCTCTTAAGGAGTTCAAAACGTCAGCGCGATCCATTGCCCCATCGCCCTTTGCCACAATCGCACACGATGCCAGTTGATCCGCTCTTTCATTGCCTCGAACGTCCACATGTCCCGGCACGAAAATAAATGTAACCGCTTTCAAGCTCGCATTTCTCAAGGCCTCAATCCACTGTTCGCGAACGAGACCCACTTGTACCTTCTTAATCATACTCATAGAGTCACTCAAGATGCAGACCTGCGTTACTTTCTGTGTGCGTAGCCACTCAAATGCCTTGGTCACCGCCATAGTCTCCATTGTCATACTACTCGTAGTGACCGCAAAGGCACCACTTTCCTCCTTGATCGTTTTACCTGCGCACTGAGCTGTAAAGGCCCAAGCACTGCGAACATGCCTAATTACAGATCCATCAGTGTATATAATCACATCCCCCTCTTTGGTATTCTCACTGATTAAAGCCTAAAACAGAATGGTGTTATCAACTGATGAAAGAATTTTTTTGGTCGAATAAATGTTTCGAAATGGCAGTATTGGACAATTGAAGAGACTCGTGCAGTTATGTCTTGGAACCTGTGGTGGACATTTGCAACACCTGTTATAATGAAAATTCCATTGGTACTTTCCAGCTTTCCCAAATCAAAGATGTACCATAGCAGTAACTATTGTAATGTGGCTTTGTTGTGCAGATTCTCTGATGACGTGGTTTTTCAAATTTGTTCTACTGGTTGTTTGTTTGCTTGAGAACCCCTGGAATTACGATTTATTATCTCTTACTTCCTATGTGCAATGGGATGGTTTTTCTGAGCTTTCTTTCATACATTGGAGACTTCATTACACTAGGAGACTTCAGCTTTCGGCTTAGTGCAATACCTATTGTAAAAGTCTCTTCTATTCAGAAGGGGGGGGGTCTATAATTGTATAGATGACATGCTATAAAGCTTGCATAAGATAACCTCAATATAACGACATGTCTTCTACTAAGGTTTTCTGTTGCATGGGTGGTTTGTCTAGTGGGCCATTGGTGAGACTTACAGACGCACCCGCATTATGTTTTGTTTTACTTACAAAGCGTGACTGCCGGAAGTATAGGAGACCTGTAAACTAAAACACAAACATGAACTAGTTTCCGATTTGCGTGAAATCTATTGGTTTGCCTTGACTATTTTTGGCACGCGACTCCGAGTATGTGAATATTGACCAATTAAAAGTCCAACAATAATCAAATATGTAACGAACAGGACCAAAATTAATTCAGCTAGGATGCCTGTATTGTCGAGAGCCACTTTACAAAGTGAGACATCACAAACACTGTGTATATCGAACAAAATCACGAAAATAATTATAAGAACCTTGATTCTTTATTCTTGATTAGAAAACTGGCCTCACAGCACGTGGGGCATTCCCATAAGTGCTCCACCCTCTGTTCCAGCAACCATTCGACTCGATGGTGTTTCGAGTCCAATGCCGCCGAAACAGACATCGACATCAGGGCACAACTCTGGCCCTTGCCACAGGTTTCTTTGTTGTTCTGCCCACCCACGCCGTGCCCGTTACTAGTTCAAGCACAACGTCGACCTGTCGGAACAACATGGTAACTGTTATCGAAGGTTACGACTACGGAATATTAGAAACTATTATCGGGAAATCAAAAGATCTAGTAAGAAACACCACGCTTAAGCTATTTAACTCCTGTATTGTCAAGTATTAACGTATGGAAGTGAAATCTGGAAATCAACTCAAGCAACAGATCAAAAATTAAACAGCTTCGAAAATAAATGTCCCCGGAAACTGATGAACATAAAATGGAGCGATTTCGTCACAAATAGTTATTTAAGACAAAAAACACACCAAAAATATGTTTGAAACGTCATAATAAAACGCAGATGGAAATACATGGGCCACGTTTTAAGACTAGATGAAAAAAATACACCAACAAGCCCTTATGTTGACACCTGAGGGTAAAATAAAACGAGGAAGACCTAAAGCAACCCTAATAAAAAACACCATACTTAAAGAAGGGGAAATAATAGGCTGCAAGACCATACAAGCACTAAAACTGCAGGTAGCGAACCGCAACACATGGAGAATCAAAACCTCTGCCTTATGTGCCGTCTGCGGTACGAAATAAACAAACTAACTAATAAGAAATTACCGACTTCTTCTTCTTCTTCTTCTGCGTTCGCTCTCATATAACCACAACGAATATAGCGTGTGATTTCCGCCGGGGAGCGTGAAGTACGTTGTGCTACAAGTTCCACAGTAGAACTGAGTTACTTGCACCTCGGTTGGCCATTTGTGGTCTGGACGTCCGAGGTCCAGCACATCCGTTTTCGTCATGCCTTTAATTCGGGTAAGCTTCCCTAGTCCGGAACAACCTATCTATCTGTCGTTACTAACTCCTAGACCGCTTGAACGAAGGCATCCTCCAATTGCTTTTTAACCCACTATCGCCCCCACCCCTCTGTGGTCTAGAAGACATCCCTCCCCCAAAGAAGGCGTCCACTGGGTGGGGGCGGTACCACCAACTTTGAGAACCTATGCTGTAGAGAAATAAATATGATTATTGGGAACACATGAGACTAAAGCGAGGTTATATTACTTCAGATAACCATAACGGGATACAGTAATAGTGGTGTATGTGTAAGTTTGTATTAAAAAACTGGAACATTTTCTTAGTATAGGTCAAGAGTTCACGTCACGATCGTTCAAGTGGTTAATCTTATCTATTCAACAAGACTTCAACCAGCCAGGATTTCCCAATAAACAAATCTAGATCCGTGTTTCAACCAAATCCTTTTCTTATTAGTCCTGCACGAAGATCTCATGCAGTGTCACGTATTTTGACTAATCCAACTTTTTCCGCGCTGCTGATTGGCTGGATATACTAATTATAAACAAAGTGACTAATGCTCGGTAGCATCAGTCAAAGATAATAGACGCTGTTTTGGATCAGCGCGATGTGCTATTCTGATGACAGACTTGGTTTCCACATAAACAATCCCTGCATGTTCATGTTTGGTTGCAATTGTGCACAATCAGGTCAATCTTTCTTATTTCCTCTCGACAATGTTACGTTCTAATCTTGGCCAATAATTTTGTTGCAACAGGATACAGCATATTCTTTTTTAAATTTAATTATTTGTTTCATATGTGATTTTTTTATATTTGTTTCATATGTGATTTTTTAAAATTTGTTTCGTATGTGATTTTTTTCATATGTGATTTTTAAAAATTTGTTTCATATGTGATTTTTTTTTATATTTGTTTCATATGTGATTTTTTTTGTCAATTTGTTTCATATGTGATGCTGTCTATGTTTCTAATTCTACACTAAACCAGTTCGAGAGGAACAGTGGCCCACAGAGACAGATATCTGCATAAAGCTGTATTGTAACACTGGCCCACAGAGACAGATATCTACATAAAGCTGTATTGTAACACTGGCCCACAGAGACAGATATCTACATAAAGCTGTATTGTAACACTGGCTCACAGAGACAGATATCTACATAAAGCTGTATTGTAACACTGGCTCACAGAGACAGATATCTACATAAAGCTGTATTGTAACACTGGCCCACAGAGACAGATATCCACATAAAAATGTATTGTAACACTAATCCACAGAGACAGATATCCACACGCCCGTGTGTTGTCGTGGCCCGAAAAGGGAGCAAAGAATAGCAACACTGTTTACCTTCCACGCATGTCGTACGAGGCGACTAAGGAGGTTATGGGATGGAGTTCGCTGTTCCATCCCATAAAGGGTCAGTGTCTCAAAGCCATGCTGAAGTCGGATGTGTCAGGCTGAAAGGTGCAGATATCGCAGCAATGCTGTAAACCATGACACAGCGCATTCCGTTCTCCGGACTACATCCTGCTGATATGCAGGAGTTTGAGAACGAACGAAGAAGAAGAAGATATCCACATGAAGGTGTATTGTAACACTGGCCCACAGAGACAGATATCTACAAAAAGCTGTATTGTAACACTGGCCCACAGAGACATATATCTACATAAAGCTGTATTGTAACACTGGCCCACAGAGACAGATATCCACATAAAGCTGTATTGTAACACTGGCCCACAGAGACATATATCTACATAAAGCTGTATTGTAACACTGGCCCACAGAGACAGATATCCACATAATGCTGTATTGTAACACTGGCCCACAGAGACATATATCTACATAAAGCTGTATTGTAACACTGGCCCACATAGACAGATATCCACATAAAGCTGTATTGTAACACTGGCCCACAGAGACAGATATCCACATAAAGATGTATTGTAACACTGGCCCACAGAGACAGATATCCACATAAAGCTGTATTGTAACACTGGCCCACAGAGACAGATATCTACATAAAGCTGTATTGTAACACTGGCCCACAGAGACATATATCTACATACAGTTGTATTGTAACACTGGCCCACAGAGACAGATATCTACATAAAGCTGTATTGTAACAAAGAGAAGATTTCAAATACAGCCAAATTTCCGGACTTCCTGTCACATTGACAAAAACATGTCACATTGGATTTACTGTGTAGACATGTCACATTGGACTTGCTGTTGCAGACATGTCACATTGGACTTTATGTGTTTGGTTATATTATGAAGACAAATGCTATAGACGTGGGTTGGGTATCTGTTATCGAGCACATAAAACCAACGTCTTTGTGAATGATACAATTAATTCACTAGCTTGACCACAAGAGACACTGTTGACAAACGTGAAACTTGGTAAACTCTGATTTATGGGAACGTGATGAGATATTCCTCGATTTCTTATGTTCTTGTATGTACAGTGGATTGTGTAAGAAGATGAGGTGTCGTAAACAAGACATTACTGGATAATATTAAGGAATGGACAGGGCGTGAAGTTTACAAACTTATTAGGATAGTAGAGGATAGAGATGGGTGGAGATTTTCTGTGTGTAAAATGAAAATACCAAAGAGTTACTCTTTGCTGATGATCAGGCTATAATAGCGTATGAAAAAATTGAACTACAACGTCATCTAACATTTATTTACATCGAGTGCAAGAACAACAACATGAAGATAAGCATCGATAAAACAGAAATCATGGCAATGGGAAGGGATACACAGAATCTAAATATAACAGTGGAAAATCAAGTCATTAAACAAACCAACACCTTCAAATACTTAGGCGTAACATTCTCTTCAGATGGAAAGATGGACAGCATAGACATTCGTTGTAGCAAAGCGAATCTGGGTCAATTATCCCCTTTATTTTATTTCGACAAAAACTGCTAGCAATGGCCACAAAAAACATCTTATCCAAAGTATCTTCATTCTAACCCTGTGCTACCAATGTCAAACATGGTCCTTAACAACAAAACATAAGAGACAACTGGTTGTAACAGGGATGATATGTCTTAGAACAGCCACAGGAGTGACCAGAAGACATAGAATTAGAAACGAGGGCATAAGAGAAAGAGTGTGTGTCATATCAAATCTACAATACATACATAAACAACAGATACAATGGTTCGGTCACATGGACAGAATGCCTTGTGACTCATTAGTTTATAAAGCATATATGAAGAGAGAAGAAGCAGAAAGAAGAGCCAAGGGTAGACCTAGAGTGCGCTGGGTCGACAACATCAAAGAGACATTCAATCAATCAATCAATAAACCCGTAAGCCTTCAGGGTCGTAGGGGTACCCTATTGGATGCTTCAGCATACAGTCCTCCAGCGAATTCTATCCTCAGCGATGCAGATGAGAGGAAATATCTTGCTCTGTCCATTCCATGATGTTGTCTGTCCATGCCTTAATTTTCTCTTCTCTGCTTCTTCCACCCTCGATAGTTCCCTGCAGTATTGTTTTTGACAAGGAATCATGCCTATATACATGTCCGAACGATGCTAGTTTTCGTCGTTTCACTATTAAAAAGCAATGGCTCCTGAACACCAGCACACATCTCTACTTTATTTCTTACGTACACATTGGTCTTTTGTAAAGAAATATTACACACACACCAAATAACATTATCTGAAGCTGCCAAAAATGCGAGAATAAGAATCTCTCTCGACACCCGTAAAGGGTAAAAGAGGAAGGAAAGAAGAAGAATAACATAAAGATGCCACTATATACTCAGCACACACGAGGGCCATCTCAAGAGAATTCTTCTACCCCTGATAGGCAATAAAGGGTTTAGCGAATAGATAGATAAAAATACATAAAGTTAATAATCACAATACTACCGCATATAAAATATAAATGAACATTAGATTTATTTATGACGTAACGTCAAGTGTTAGAATATCTTCTATTACTGACATAATATAAACGGACAGTAGTTGACACTGGAGCTCTGCGATGACACTGTCATGTTGTTAAACGCAATGAGAGGATATTGTAACGTAAAATGACAGAAAAGTAAACAGCCGCTGCTTTTATTCTTCTGTATTTTTAACCCGTGGAAATTAAGCTTAAAAAGCGTTAAAAAAATATTTAAAATACGGGAGCCTAGTCTAGTTGTACTAGTCAAATGGAACATCACTGTTATTCTATAAGAAAAATAATTCACGTGTAAGCCGTACGTTATATTCGTGCATATGCAGGCAGAATATAAAATATGTTTGAATAGAGGAGCACACATACAACATAATATTTATCTTCGACGTTAGCTGAGGTAACATAATCTGTATCTTCGACGTTAGCTGAGGTAACATAATCTGTATCTTCGACGTTAGCTGAGGTAACATAATCTGTGTCTTTGACGTTAGCTGAGGTAACATAATCTGTGTCTTTGACGTTAGCTGATGTAACATAATCTGTGTCTTTGACGTTAGCTGAGGTAACATAATCTGTGTCTTTGACGTTAGCTGAGGTAACATAATCTGTATCTTCGATGTTAGCTGAGGTAACATAATCTGTATCTTTGATGTTAGCTGAGGTAACATAATCTGTATCTTTGACGTTAGCTGAGGTAAACTGCACACATATGAGTCTGTTCGACGTTAGCTGAGGTAAACTGCGCACATATGAGTCTGTTCGACGTTAGGCTGAGGTAAACTGCGCACATATATGAGTCTGAGAACAGTGATGTCAAATAACCGATCATAGTTTGCCTGATAACTTGTCTCTGTGTGTGTGTGTGTGTGTGTGAGAGTGTGTGTGTGTGTGTGTGTGTGTGTTATGATGTACCTAAGATTAAAGAAACAGGCTTAGGTTATCACATTTCCCATTTACCGTCATCCCTTATATTTGCTCACGTGCAACACCACGTGATTATAGCCGGCACACGACCAGTCTTGTATGTGGAAATCATTTGGCATTAATCATAGGTGATTGATTTTGTTGTATTCTTTGTTTCAATAACCATTCGTTTAAAGAATATTGTGAGCGCTCCAAGGACGATGTTGCAAAGGTAATGTACAAGGTAAGGTAAGCATAAAGTAGATAATTTCATAGAGAATACATGTAAAGTAGATACCTTCAGAGAGAGAGAGAGAGAGAGAGAATTTAAAGTAGATACCTTCAGAGAGAGAGAGAGAATGCATGTAAAGTAGATACCTTCAGAGAGAGAATAAATGTAAAGTAGATACCTACAGAGAGAGAGAGAATGCATGTAAAATAGATACCTACAGAGAGAGAGAATGCATGTAAAGTAGATACCTACAAAGAATGAATGTAAAGTAGATACTTACAGAGAGAGAGAGAGAATGCATGTAAAGTAGATACCTACAAAGAATTAATGTAAAGTAGATACTTACAGAGAGAGAGAGAATGCATGTAAAGTAGATACCTACAAAGAATGAATGTAAAGTAGATACTTACAGAGAGAGAGAGAGAGAATGCATGTAAAGTAGATACCTACAGAGAGAGAGAGAATGCATGTAAAGTAGATACCTACAGAGAGAGAGAGAATGCATGTAAAGTAGATACCTACAGAGAGAGAGAGAATGCATGTAAAGTAGATACTTACAGAGAGAGAGAGAGAGAGAATGCATGTAAAGTAGATACCTACAAAGAATGAATGTAAAGTAGATACTTACAGAGAGAGAGAGAGAGAATGCATGTAAAGTAGATACCTACAGAGAGAGAGAGAGAGAGAATGCATGTAAAGTAGATACC